>JARPMJ010005437.1:0-62808 GCA_033366665.1 Phoxinus dragarum
TATCAGTTATATTCAATCTTACTATATGGCAATACATTCTACATCGACTCTGCTCTCTTTTATCTGCTTCAAGCCAACAACTCACTGTCTTTTCACACTTTTCCACACGTTGAACGCAGACACAACAACCTTTGTTTCTCACTGCCCTGTTCAACTGATTCCCGCACCATCTTTAATCTTGTGGTGCTCAATAACATCATACATTTTCACACTTGACATTGTCTTTTCCCATTTTTACATACATTTCTGCCTTAATTTTATCTCATTTGACAAAACACCGGTGTACCAAATTTCGCAAGCTTGCTTTTGAGACCTCCCCATATTAGCCGCTTATCTGTTCTCTGTGGATTTTCCTCTGCGCGCATTCTCTTTATTTGTCAAGCGTCCCCGACAAACCCGATCTTTCTTTTAACCCAAATCGGACGGGTTACACTATTAGTGTCACTATTAGTGTCCTCCTAATTACGGTTTACCAACAAATCTGTTACGATTGTCTTGGTTTCCCCTAATTAGCTTCAGTACCCAAAAATAGTTCGCTCCGTGTGGAACAATTCATTTCCAGGTACCTATCTGTATGAAATGTCTTGGTCTGTCACAGTTCTCAATTAATTCCAGATTATTTATCTGCTTGAAATATCTTGTTCTGTCACAGACCTCAATTAATTTCAGATTATTTTCCTCGTATCTGTTTGAAATATCTTGATCTGTACGTAGATCTCAATTAATTTCAGATTACGTACCACAGAAAACAGTTCTCAGCCAATATGGTTCAATTTCACTCTTCCCCCAATTAAACTGAATTTAATTATACATTACCCAGAGATGTGTTGTTCTGAGCCACCTCGAGTTCTTTTTGATTCCAGTGTCCGATCCTCCCGGGCTCTGACATCGGCCGGCCTCTCTCTCTTAAGTTTACGAGGTAGAGCTGGAACTTACTCAGTCCAGGTGGCCAAACACCGTCCGATCTCAGGTCCAGGAGGCATCGTCCAAGGAATCCCACTATTCTGACACCAAATTGTTGTGGCAAAAAATTCATCGAAACAAACATCACTGCGTAAGAGACACATAGTCAAATTATAAAATTAAAAGTATTTATTCTTGCAAGAATAGGAGCAGTCTAATACACAGTTGTTACCCTGTGCAGAAGAGTGACACACCCCCAGACAGACTGAACCAGCTTTTTATCCCCGTTCCAAGGCCTTCTTCCGCCAGAGCCATCCTACCAGTAGTTTTCCATAGACTAAGCCCTCCTTCACCAAATGGCCTTCTGACATCTAGGTCAGAGGTCCTTGTTCGTCTGTTCTCTGGAGTGTCTCTCCCTTCTGCCTTCCCAGGTACATAAACATAATCTTCTCACACTAACAAGTGAGAGTCACACATGTGACATTCTTTGAATCATCTATCTTTTACTAAAGATCAATGAATATCATAAAATAGCCACTACAGGACCATCAAAATAAAGTGAAACCAAAAAAATCTTATCCCAAACTTTTGAACATTATGTATGTCGCTTGTGAGAAACCATTTGTATAGGCTAATAATTTTAGCCTATACAAGGCTTTAATTTGCAATCAATCTTCACATTACCAGATAAACATGCTTTTTGGAGTCCAGTTGTAAAATAAAATAAAAAATAAAATAAACTTATGAATACAGCCAGAATATGAGAGGTAAAATCCTTCACTGCCTGTTATTGCTGTTACGTGGATTCCTCAGAATGAAATCTTGACTTAAATAGCTTGTGAGTGTGTATCTTCCACCATCTTAGCTTTGACCTTTTGGGGAATATATTTCTGTAAGACTCTCCTACACACATGAACTACACACAATAGATATACTTCAGGGCCAAGTTATTTGTGGTATTATTTGTGGGGGCTGATTAGCATAAAACAGTGATTTTGAGCTTGTGGGTCAATGATTCAGTCTGGCCTTTAATACATATGTAATACACATATGTAACCAACTGAATGAATGGAGAAAAGCTCAAGAAGAGAGGTGAAGACGTGGATATGATGTCTGATGGCAAAAACATCATCATACTGTAGGCTCTGTTGTCAGTTTTCTGAAGTAAAGCAGCCATTTATAAATGTGATCAAATGGAAAGAAAAGGCCTTTGGATGACTGATGATGTAATGTGGAGGTAATACAAATGTATATCATTTATGCTAATAAAGGTAAGCTGGAAATTAAAACTAAATATAATATCATGGCTAACCTCTAAATGTTTTTTCTTTAATGTTCCCTGATTGCACTATAATTAAATTTGAAAAAATACACCATATTCTGTAAAGTCCACTTATGTTAGACAAGATTTTTTTTCCCTCTTTTTAATTATATATCTTATATTGTTTTCCACAATCTCACTCTTAGAATTGAACAGCTTAGGTATGCTTATTACTTCTGTCTGTCATCATGACTTTAAAAGGTGTGAAGTTGTGTGTTATTAACATGTGATCCGATCCTGCAAAATTTCACAGAAAGTGAGGTGCAGGAGTATATACTATAATTGCGTTGTTTCTAGAGTTGTATGGTGTAGATGTAGATGATATAGTGATATGTGAGAGATGTGCATCTTTGTCGTGCAGGACGCTGGTCACCATCAGGACGAGCATGGATCCATTTTTGTGAACGAAGCAGCATTTGTGTCTCCCTCTCTAAACAACCGGCACATCCACCTTCAACATCATCATCACACTGTCCACCTGCACTCAGGATCTATAGGATTCTCCGATTCTCCCAGTGCTCAGAACAGCCTCAATTCACTCCTGGCACAATCCAACCACAGTGTTCCTGCAGGGCATGAGAGTTGGACTGGAGGAACAATGTACTCGACCCCACTGAGAAGTCTAACAGAGAGCCCAAATAATGGTAATGTTTTTACTGCAATCACTTGTTACTTAGTTGTGTAAGTCTTATGTCACAGTATGAGTATTTTGTAAGTTATTTTTGCTGAACATTCTCCAGCCCCATATAAAAATATCTGCATTTATTGGTGTTAAAAAGTAAAAATAGTAATATGTGACCCTGGATCACAAAACCAGTCCCATTTCACACGGTTAATTTGTGGCAATTATAGCCAACAATACATTGTATGGGTCAAAGTTATCGATTTTTCTTTTATGTCAAAAATAATTTGTATTTAGTTAAAGATCATGTTCCATGAAGATATTTTTTAAATTTCCTACTGTAAATATATAAACATTTATTTTTGTGAGTGAATGGAGTATTATTGCGAACATAAATGGACAACTTTAAAGGCGATTTTCTCAATGTACAGATTTATTTGCACCCTCAGATTCCAGAATTTCAAAATGTTGTATCTCGGCCAAATATTGTCCTATCCTAACAAACCATACACCAATTTAAAGCTTATTTATTCAGCTTACATGTGATGTATACATGTCAATTTCATAAAATTGCTCCATGTAACTGGTTTTGTGGTCCAGGGTCTCATATTATATATTTAAAATGTAATTTATTCCTGTGATGGCAAAGCTTAATTTTCAGCATCATTACTCCAGTCTTCAGTGTCACATGATCATTCAGAAATCATTAGAAACATTTCTTATTATCAATATTGAACACAGTTATGATGCTTAGTGTTTTTTTTCAGGATTCTTTGATGAATAGAAAGTTCAAAAGTTCAAAAAGCATTTATTTGAAATGGAAATATTTTGTAACATTATAAATGTATTTACTGGTTTCATTAAATTAATACATTTGCTGAATAAAAGTAATAGTTTCTTAAAAAAAAAAAAAAAAATCCTAATGACCCAAAAGCAAAACTGATCAAATCTGGCTCAATGTAAAAAAAAGCTTCACATTGTGTAACACTCGAGTTAAAAACAAGACTTAAAAAAGTGATGCATTATTAATAATTGGATGAATTACATGTAAAGCCATTATAAAATACCTGTTAGAACATTACTTGGCAACGTAAATAACCTACAGTTACATCATGTCTGCACCAGACATTTGGTGTGACATGTCAAACTGTCCACTCAGGAAACACCTATCTGAGACTCACTTTAGAGTATGTGCTAGTTTTCTGATTTAAAACCGTGTCACGGACATGCTGCAATATAAATGTTATTGCAGAATATCTAATGATTGACATATTTCTACCATTATATACCTGGCCATTTTGCTAGTTGACAAAATGAAATAAAAACAAAACAAGTTTGGATTAATTTTCTGCTATTTCATTTTTTTTCCGTTTTCGTTTAGCTAAGACGCAGATGCTGATTTCATCACATCTACTTGCGAATCATTATTAAAACTTGTATTGCAGCAGCGAAGGTCGATTGGCTTTCTTTGTGTTGTTAATCTATGTTTAATAACAAAGATTCATCCCCACTCTATCACAACCAGGTACAAACACACACAGATACACATCTGTCTCAGCGATCAATTGCACCTCTGTCTATTGACTGTCGGGATGACAGTGGCGTGTGAATCAAGGGCCGCCAGCTACGGGAGACTGATTGGAACATTGATCTAAAAAATCTTTACCAAACTCATTACCGAGTGACCTGTCATCTTACAAGAGCGAGGAGGGGCGAGGGACAGAAACTTATTAATCTGATATTTACTCATGAGCTGTTCGAGTTGTCTGTTTAGCATTATGAATCGTCCCTCTCACACACACCAACACATACACTTCATCTCTGTAATGTCTAAAGGTACTTGTCGAACATTTTAAACACTTGTATACTACAGTAAATAACACATCTTGTTTACTTGCTTTAAAGGTTGCATTCTGTGTGTATTGATTGGCTCATTAACCCTCTCTCATTATTGACAGAGTGTGCACAAGGGTGCATGTTTAGCTAGATTAGGGTCCCACTTCCTAGCTTTATCACCTATAGAGTCTTTTTCAACATAAATATCCATAGTGTAGATTTACCACATTTGTTTACCCAGAATCCCCTGCTTTCTACGATAAAACTCTATCAGTGTGTGCGTAATTGCATACTGTCTAAGCAGGTACTACAAATGAATTTGAACTTACTTCACGACCATTAAAAAAGAAAGTATGAATGAAATTCATTGAAAACTGTCGCATCGCTTCACTACTATTCACAAATACTCTCCAGTGGCCTCATGGGATAGTAAAGTGTCCAGCAAATGCACAGTTCAGAATCGCGGTGGAAGTAGTAGGTCATCCAGGGACTTTTCACCTTATGTTTTTCGAATACTTTGTATTCTATTGGCCTACTGTTGTTCGCATATTGTATCATAGGAGAGTATTCGACTTCAGATGCTGCATATGTCAGGCTTGACACCATCTGATGAGTGTTACACTCAGGTCAGTTTGGCTGGTTGACATGGCCCAGTTAGCCTGTGCTGGTAATAGCATTTTTATCCATTGATGGCCATTTATTCAGGCAAAATGCTGATTTTTACAAGCAACATATACCTGTGTGTGTGTGTGTGTGTGTGTGTGTGTGTGTGTGTGTGTGTGTGTGTGTGTGTGTGTGTGTGTGTGTGTGTGTGTGTGTGTGTGTGTGTGTGTGTGTGTGTGTGTATATATACAAATGTTTTTTAAAGAAATGTATCATTTTATTCAACAAGGAGACATAAAATCATTAAATAGTTCCAAAGTGACAAAAGGCATTTATAATGTTTTTTTTCAGCTGTCCTTTTGAACTTTTTATTCATCAAAAAAATAACAATATCAACGTATTAAGCAGCACAACCATTTTCAACATTGATAATAATAAGAAATGTTTCTTCAGCTTCAAATCAGCAAATCAGAGTGATTTCTGAAGGATCATGTGACTGAAGACTGGAGTAATGATGCTTAAAATTCAGCTTTGCTGTGACAAGCAAAAATGTCATCTTAAATTATTATTATTTTAAATGTTTTTTTATTTCACATAAGAGACTTTCAAACATTAAAAATACCTGTACTGGACCAGTTTATCTGGAGGTTTTGTTGGGGAAACCAAACAAAGACAAAAAAAAAAAAGAATCCACTTAAGCTCTGAAGCCATAGGAAATGCAGTTTGCCCCTGTTGATATGACACCTCAAGTGAATTGCATCATAAACATCTAGGGTCAAAAAAAATTATGTTGATGACGCATGCACAGGCTTAAACTGAAAAAAATCTCCTTATAGTCTACCTTCAAAATTGAACATTCATTACCTGTTCTTCACATTATCCATTATCTCTCTATTTATGAAAGCCTTGATTAAAGTGCTTGTTAAATCAACATGACTATAACACTGCTTTGTTTAACTGTTTATTCAGAGGTCAAGACCACTGCCTTACAATAGTCACTGTTTGACCTTCACTGTTCAAACAGTGCTCGGCTAACAACATTACCTCACATACACACACATCCTACAGTCTGAACGAAGGTACTGGTAATGAAACTGGGTCATATTCCCTGTTGAGACGCAGGTAATTAAATGTTAGAAGGATTCATCCGTTTCATTCACAACATCACATGAATGTAAATGGCATGTGATAGCACTTGAGCTGTTAGATTTTTTGAATGCAGCAACATGAATATGAAGGTAATAGTTTGCTCAAAAAGGTAAAACTTCTAACCCCTTATTATTTTCTTTGGTGAAACACAAAATAAGCTTCTGTGCTCCATACAGTAAAATGAAAATAGATGACCTTCAATGAATACGGTCTTAAATTTAAATCTGTTCCTCACACGAAGCTACAGTATAGTAGAAGACTTGCAATATAGCAGTGGTTCCCAACCATGTTCCTGCAGTACCCCCAAAACTTCACATTTTGCATGTCCCCTTTATCAAACACACCTGATTCAACTCATCAGTTTGTTATTATAGACTCCAACCGAAGCCACTTGAAGGCAAGCCTGCAAACTTAGCCAGAAAAAAGCGTAATACGCAGGGAAGGAAACAAGAGACCGTTCATTTAATGGATGTCAATAGAGGCTAGGCTTCACTATGCTTCATATTCTACTTTTGTGAGGAAATACAGTTCTGTGAAAAAGTCTTAGGGCTTTTTCATACACCCGAGTGTTTTTTGCTAGTTTCAGCCCGACACAGTTATCATTTTCACGTCCTGCACCACGATGGTCTGCTCGCGCGCTTTAACTTTGCGCACGAGCAGATCCGTTTCCTCACTAGAGAAGCGTTCAGTTTTTCCGCTTGCAAATTCCGCCACGTAAATAGGTAATCCGTCATGGCGCAACTGGCTTTTAAAGGGAATGGGAGATGATACTCTGATTGGTTTATTGCACGTTGTGCCCAAAACACACCCATTACTCATTAAGAGAATAGGGACAACCCTCATCAAAGGGTCATCTTTTGCTTTTGCTCATTTATTAAATCGACAACCCATCGTCTTCAACATGTTTGCTCTTAAACATTAATTTTGGATTGGTCTATTTTTAGAGTTTACACTGAACAAAAATGCTATTTTATAAGATGGGTCACTGTTGCTAGACAGGTGTGATTTAGTTTGCTTCAGGTGACTGTTGATGACGTAATGACTAATAACATCCGATTTGTCTTCACAGATGTGGGTCAGCTCGGCCATCTCCAAGAATCTTGGTCAGCCGAAGGAACAGGGGTGGGGCTTCCTCAAGCCGACGTCCTGCTTGTCAACCAGCCCTTTGTTACCATGGAGACAGAGAACAGAGATACTGATGGAGAGGAGAACATTGTGTATCTCTGAAATGAACAAACAAGCTTTAGTTGGTTTTGAAACAAAACATTTGGACTTGGATTTGCAATTTGAGATTTGGATCAGGATATGATCCCACTCTTTATTTGTGTTTTTTTATTTTTTTATTCAATCATTCATCTTAGCACACTTGTGGCCTTCTGTGACATTCTCCAGACTTCATAGCACTTACTTTGGTCTGTGTGTGAGAAGGGGCTTGTCGAGTGGCTGTGTTTTGCTTTATAGCCTGGAGCCTGCAATGACTGAATCAGGTTAGGCAGTTTCTGCACACGTTTAGTCACACATACTAAAGTCCCGTCCCACATTGCTGCACAGTGTAGTTTTCTCCAACTGTCCATGTCAGCTTACATCAGGACACAAAAATACTGACCCTTTCGTTCAGTAGATGGACGATGACTTGGTTTTTAAAAGCATTCTCTGCCTGTTATAAGTCAGGCTTGTGTGTGTGTGTGTGTGTGTGTGTGTGTGTGTGTGTGTGTGTGTGTGTGTGTGTGTGTGTGTGTGTGTGTGTGTGTGTGTGTGTGTGTGTGTGTGTGTTGGCGTAAGGAATCACATCATCACCTCTTTCAAATTCAATCTCTCACATTAGGAAATTGGTTTCACATGTATGGATGGAGGGGAATGTGTAAAATCTGTCGTTTTCTGAAACATTTTCAGTTATTTGATGCTCACGAGACATTGCCTATAATGTCACATATGCAGTGAACATCTGAAAAGTTTCATCAGCATTCAGATTACACACTGGCGTTCACCTTTATCTCTTGATACTTTAGGGCAGCATATTGTCATATCAGCCTGAAGACTTTGTTCATGCATTTTGCATGTTTTCAGTTACATTATTCATTGTATGTTTTATGTGGATCAACAACTTTTTGTTCATACATAAGCTATATTTGTGCAAATATCATAAATTCAGGCCTGCTGTAATTTCAATCACACTAAAAAAAAAATCCTATTCAAATTCAAGCCATGATTATTATAAAAAAAAAAGACTACAGACCAGTACTAGGGGTTAATATGTACTTGAGTTAAACAGACAAGAATTCAGTGTGTATTTGCTTTTTTCAAAGGCTTATCACTGATTTAAAAGCAGTTGCTTTGCTGCGCATAAGAACACTTGCTATCCTTTGTGTTTTATTTCTTTTAATGCATAGACCCTATTTATTGTTGATATTTTTAAGGAATAATTGTATGTACATAGAGCATGTTTTGTATAATTGTTGTATGTAGACGGGTGTAGTAAATGTTCATACATCAGCTTGTGTGTTTTTTCTTGTTTTAAATCATTTTTATCCATTTTATTAGCATCCTGAAATCTAATATTTACAATGATGTGTTTATGTACTCAACTGCTAGATACCAGTTCCAAATAGATATTTTAAATTCTTTGACGGTACATTGACATCTATGCATTTTTTTAATGCAGTTCTAATATGTCAACTTTGATTTCATGTTAACTTTAAAATTCATAAATAATGAAACAGAATTGCACTAAAGCCTCATTCTCAGAGTGTTCTTTAAACACAGTTGATCATTGCAAATGTCAATTTTTTTTGTTAATTCCTCTTTTCATTACTGCAGCAAATGCATTTAGCTGAACAAGTAACGTGAATAAAATGAGGGACCGCAAACCATAACTCTAGAACCAACTGATTAATAATCCACAGTACAGTTTTTTCAGAAGACTGTGAAATATTTATCAGTACAAGACAAAACATATGCTGGTTGGCAGAAAAATTTCATGCAAATGTGTTGGATTTTATGAGTCCAAAAGTTTGCCTTTAGGTTAGAACTTCTAGAAGTACTGTAGGTCTGACCAAAGTAAGGAACAGGTCACTGCAGATATGGCTACATTCAATTACTGTGGTTAAAATTGATAATCATAAAGTAATATATGTCTCTTATGTTTTATATATTTATGGTGACTAACAAACCTATTTTTTTCTGTCTATCGCCCTCCCCCTATTATTTAGGGACCTCTAAATGTTAGTTGCACACACTAACAAAGTCAATATATAGTGCTGCTGAGTAATGCGTCTGTGGGTGGGGACAGTAGCCAACCGTACAAAACGCCTCCCCGTGGCACCGTAATGACTTCAGGAGCAGTTCCACTGTAAACCTGTCATCCCAGCAAATAAATAACGGCCATTAACTAGCATCCCACCTATGGCCCCTTTCCTGTGCATACTACTCTACATATTACTCTGACGGGTGTGTTAATCTAGAGACACGAGAGGACACAAACATAATGAATATAAAAAATGGCTACCAGGCGGTCCAAGTTTTGTCTTTGATTTTATAGATCTAGATATGGAACCAAAAAGTTAAATCTGCTCCAAGACACCCAGAACGTATTTTTGCATTTGACTGTTTTGCTTTTTTTTTTTCTTTGTAAATGTGCTAGACAGACATTTTTGACAATTTTTCTTATCTTTTATAGTGTCTTGCTCATGAGTGCTGCGTTGTAACGCCTTAGAGCATAAAACTCACCTCAAGAACCTTTCTGTTTGTTTATTTTTTTATTTCACTCCACTGCTTCTTGCATTTTTAAATGCCCCTTTAATTTGATTGAGGTGTTCCAACCGCTTATATTTTTAGAGCACTGCAACTTTTCACTTTGTGTATCATTCTGCTTGTCTGTTTATTATGTGCCCTTCAAGTGGATTCAGAAATATCTTTATTAGCGAACAAGCAAAATCGTATTTAAAAGTTGCCAAATTGTGACACGGGTCAATTTAAAACATGGTGAAAACACTGACCCATAATAAAGATAATATCTATATAGGCTATAGATTGGTGAGCAAAAGTCAATAGAGAAGGTTACATGTTATGTTTCCAGCTTGAATTAGTCATAACGTTCAATATTAATGTGTCTAAAATAATGTAAATTACTCATTATGAACTTATATGAGTAACCAATATGAATAATATCAATTATTCATTGAATTCATTCGTCTGTGAATACCATTATATTCAAACAATATTGCGTGTGTGATCTTGTTCAATTGTTGTCATGGAAAAAAACAAAAGAAACAAATGAGTTCTACTTTGTCGGTGTCCTTTTCTGATGTGTTTTCCTCCCAAATTTTTGTGTGGGGTTCAGAAAGGGTTTGGAGAAATGGATATGCAGTACATCATATCATATTTTATTTCTGTCATGTAACTTTTGGTAACCTGCTGGGTATCAGTAAATCACACACTGACACACATCTGCACACAAAGCTCCCTTCAGCTACAAAGGAAAGCCGCATCCCCGTTTACTAAACACACAGTAATTACATACGCACATTACTGAGCTTTGATGATGGGCAGAGGCCCGCAGCCATCACGCACAATCAAGTGTTTAGTGCTCGCGGACTCTTTCATTTCTTTCTAATCCCTTCATTTCTCCATTCCCTCTTCCTCAGGGAGTGCCAATGCTGTCTTTCATCACTTGACAGAATAAGACAAGTACTTCCCAATTTGTCCTTCTTTAAGCCGTCACGTACACACACACACAAGCATATATGTTATCACCTCATGAGCTCCAGTAATTCGAGGATTCAGGTTTGACTGAAGGCCTGTAACTAGTCTGCGTGTGGCTGATAGAGCAACATTTTGAAGCCTTTTGTCCCATGTGAACCATGAAGTATCTCTGTAATTCTGCTGTGGGTGTCAAACCCCGTCATCGGGTCTTTGTAGTGGCGTGTGAGTGGTGTTATACAGTAATAAAGTAAAGCTGTGAAAGGTGCTTAGGGAGTGGGTTTTTAACATGGGTCAGCGGAGCACTTATCCACACACACACACACGCAGATCTTCATCTGCACGGCATGCTGAAGTAGGTATCTTAAACAGTGTCACTTGCGTTAAATCCTCCAATCCCTAAAGCCTCTGAGTCAACAAGACACTTATTCACTGTATCAATTTGAAGGCCTGTGTCAGTCAAAACTGTAACAGTGACAGTCCACAAATATACGCAGCCTTCAGTCAAAGAGAAGCCTCTATTCTGAAGCTGTCAGCACAAACACACACACATTGAGGTGCAAGTATTATCTTCAAAAACATTTCATGTATTAATATAATTCTGAGGGGATGTCAGTCAAACACATACCGGGGAATGTCAGAAAGAGATTAGAGCGAGGGAAAGAAAGAGAAGCAGGGCAGTGTACATGTCAGTTAAGAATGAGCCTTTAGTGTTGAAGGGTGTGTGCAGCCCTTTAAAGTCTCTCTGAATTACAGCCTTTCTCTGCCAGCTTAACAAAGGGATTCTCCCAAAATGTTTAACAGAACATTTATCACACAAATGGAAAACAGGCACAGAAACAAGAACTATAATTTAAAACCATCATTTGGTTTATTTGACTGAGGAAAGGATTACAATGTGCCAGTGTATATGCAATCCCTTGCAAAAAATAAGTATGCTTAAAGTTCATTTTATTAAGTGTACTTAAGTAAAGTTCAAGTATATTTTTAAGTGTACTTATAACAATGTACTAGTATAATACATAAGTGTACTATTTAAATACTACTTGGGACTAAATTGGCTAATTTTAGTGTATAAAAGTTTAATATTAAGCATATATCATTCGATCGAACTTAGCCTATATATCATAAGCTCGGTCAAAAGATGGAGTACAGGTAGGCTATAGTGTAATTTTAAATATACATATTTCTGAAAAGTAAATGAATGAATAGCAAATAAACGAATAGTCTTTAATGTCACTTTTGATTAATTTAATGAATTCTTGCTGAAAAAAAGCTATTATTTTTTCAATAATTAATTGAATAAATCTTACTGACCCCAGACTTTTAAACTGTAGTGCAAACACAACTGGTTGTTAAACAATTCAATATAAAATTATATTTATTGTGTTAATTTCAGAATAGATGGATGGACAGACGGACGGACGGACGGACAGAGAGATAGATAGATAGATAGATAGATAGATATAGATAGATAGATAGATAGATAGATAGATAGATAGATAGATAGATAGATAGATAGATAGATAGATAGATAGATGGATAGAAAGATAGAAAGATAGATAGATAGATAGATAGATGTTATGCACACAGTGTCTGTAATTGATACCGTTTGGCCTTTGCGGTTAGTGTGGGTGAATACACTCACATATATTCAACCTTTCAACATGTCACCACCGTGGACAATAACAAACACGCACACCTGTCGTCACTGTGTGTGTGTTACTAATGGCTCTCTACACTCCGACTCAGCTGTTCTTGAGAGAGATAAAAGCACAGAGTAATAATGGCTCTGTGTGATAGTGTGTGTGTTAATCTACAGAAGCAGTGTGACCTCAATAAAGTCGTACAGAGTTGAGAGTGTGGTTGTGTGGGTGGGGGTCTTTCACAAAGTGAGTCTGTGTCAGGGGTAAGTGTGTGTAGGCCCTATGTGTGTGTGTAGAGAGAGCCTTGTTGAAAGGATGTTTTAATAATGTGTGTGTGTGTGTGTGCATGGACCAGCAGGGCAGCATTATGAAGTCTGCATGATAGAAGATGAAGGTTCATTCTGCAGTTCAGCTGACTACAGTTATTACCATCCCAGTCGACCCACCTGCTCTCTCAGCGGTGAGCTTCTGGAGGCGGCTTTGTTCCCTGAAATTACCCCACTGAGCATGTTTGTGTGCGTGTGCGTGTTGACACCCATCCTATATCACGCCTATTGTGAACAAGTGCCTCGTAAGGATCTGTCTGCGACTTGTGCTTTGTCTTATAATAAAAGGTTCTTATTTTATTCAGGAAGTCACAAGGGCAGCAGCTAATAGCTGTCCTGATTGGCCTGTCAGCAGGACCCATCCCATCTTATTAGAAACCACACTCCTCCATCTGTCTTCATTAGGACCAGAACCCCTCTCTGCCCTATTTCCTCATAAAGATATCCTCATACATCCAGAGAAGTAATGATACCACATTTCATACTTTACCATTGTGTCCTTCCTCTGCAGTGAATAGCACTAGAGTTCCTGTGGGTCAGCCTGGAAATATTATTTCACACACTATTTAAACTAAAAACAAAAACAAAAAAATGAATGTTAAAAGCATTCCCCTGAATCTCTCTAGCATGATTAGAAACCCCCAAAGATTGTGTCTATCTATAACTTCACAGATATAGACTCACCAGTCACTTGGTTGGACCCCCTTTTGCCTTCAGAACTGCCTTAATTCTTCATGGCATAGATTCAACAAGGCTCTGGAAACATTTCTCAGAGATTTTTGTTCACATTGTCATGACAGCATCACGCAGTTGCTGCAGATTTGTTGGCTGCACATCCGTGATGCGGATTTCTTGTTCCTCCACATCCCACAGGAGCTCTTTTGGATTGGCCATTTGAGTATAGTGTATAGAGATGTTCTTCTGCAAGCCTCGGTTGTAACGGGTAGTTAGTATTTGAGTAACTGTTGCCTTTCTATCAGCAACAGTTTGGGGTCAAGTTTTTTTAAAAACTGAATTCATACTTTTATTCAGCAAGGATGCATTAAATTTGATCAAAAGTGACAGCAAAGACATTTATCATATTACAAAAGATTTCTATTTCAAATAATTGCTGTTCTGAAGGATCATGTGACACTGAAGACTGGAGTAAATGTACGTGTGATATGGGTTTCAGAATTGGTTGGGGCAAAATGGCTCTATAGCCCTCATACATTATTGTCCCGTCTATATATTTCACGTACAGGTATGAAAATCGGTACATAGGCCTACATGTTTTAATACCCATACCCAAAACCTACAAAAAAAGTATCTTGGAGCGTAGCCCTAAACACAACAGGAAGTCAGCTATTTTTAACTTCCTCTCAGATTTTGTGCAGTTTTTGCCATTTCCAGACGTTTTACTTTATTGAACTCCTACAGTTTTGATCTGATCCTCTTCAAATTTGGCGAGTGTAATCTTAAGGCCTTTGCGATGTTATATTGCGAAGATCTTGAGTTTTCGTCCAAGGACGTGCCCTCGGCGGTCTGAAAAATGTAGATGTGCAAACCCAATTTCAGCCTCTGGGTGATATATGCATCATCAGATAAGTTCTATGTCAATGTTACTTGCAGATCCGATGTTGCTAGGCAACCACAAACAGCCTGCAGTAACTCAGGCATACAATGTCCAATCTGCCCCAAACTTCACATGTTTGATAAGAGTCCTGTCCTGAACACATGACCATGTTCATATTCGGTTAGACTTAGCAATAGCGCCACCTGCTGGTAGCAGAAAGTGTGGCAAATACAAAATTACTTTAACATACAGTAGTCCTCCTGTATTTACATACTGCCCACCGTGCTCTGTTTTTCTAAAGCCGACAGGTGGTGGTGGCACAGGTACGAAATTTACATCTGATATGGGTTTCAGAATTGGGTGGGGCAAAAAGTGGGGCAAACAAATATTTAGACTAATTTCCCCTGGTGCTACGTTTCACGTACGTGGACGAAATTCGTTACATACATGTAATGTATGGGCCCTTTTCATTGCTGCTTGCAGCTTTAATCATGATTGAATTAGATTGTAGGCTTCATGACAAATATGTATCCGTATGTGTGTATGCAACTAAAAAGCAGAAATACCTCAAAAGATCATGTATTAAAGGGGTTATTATGTATAATTCAGAAACTCTTTTTCGTAGCAACACAGGTGCCCATAAAGTGAACTGCAGACAGCAACTTATTGCTTGTACTCACACTCGTGTACAGTACAAAAGACTGTACGTGATTCATCATGGCAAAATTCTTTATTTTTCTTCTTCTTAGAAGTAAAAATCATTTGGAAAAACCCCTTTCCAAAAAAAAGCAAAAAAAAAAAAAAGCAAAAAAAAAATTGTTTGCTCAATTGGGTGTTTGCACAAGCTCTGCAATTCACCATGTTGGTAATGTTGGCAAATGAGGCAATTAAAATTCCGCTGTTATGAAAGTTTGAATTTAAAGTATATATTCGAGATATACTATACTATACAGATCTGACTATGTGAGACTAAAAAAATATTCCTACTGCTACAAGTCCATCATCACTAAACCAACTCATCACTTTTGAACATGTCTTTGTGAATACAAACATTCTGTCATTATTGTCATGAGTCAGAGTGACTAGCAGCCTTTAAACGAAGTGTCAGTCATTAATGCCCCGCTGTGTGTGACTTCCAAGCAAACGCGTAATATCTCATGAACTCAGCAATCCACAAAGATTACAGCTGTAATAAAACATTACAGCTCCCCAGCAGACCCACACACCACATCACAGCAGAGTGTAATCCAGGAAGTGCAGTTGGATATTAATACATTCTCTAAATGTTGAGAATGCTTAATGGTGACATGATAATTGTTGCAGACAATTTTATATACATTTTACACAATACTGACTGATTAAATCATTAGAACAGAGATCATCTTAACAGTAATCAAATGTTCAGTGCTATTTGTGTAGATGCTCGTTGGACTGTCGTTGGAAAACTCACTCATTTCAAGTGGGATTATTCCATTTTATACAAGATTTCTGGACCTCAAATGACTGAGCATCATTACAAGTGCGCTTTTAAACAACATCACTCTGACTTTTCAAAGTTTGAATCATTCAGCTTGTCTGTTTGATCCAGATGTCTGTGTATTGGGGATTTTCAGTGAGTCTTTCTGCAGGTTACATTGTTACACTTGGAGACAAGTGACGATCTTTATGTCATTAAATCATTCATTCAAACGATTCATTAAAAAACACAGATAAACAAATGTAATAATTAAACCACCAAAGATTTCAGTGTAAGATTGCAGAGATGCCTTTCACATTTTTAAAAATCGTATGCATATTTTTGTGTCAACATTTTGTGAAAAGGCCTTCACTCTGCAAAATAGGCTATGTGCAAAAAACAAACACAGAGCCTTTGTTAATCCTTTATTATGAATGATTATAAAGGCGTAACAGAATCTGTTAAAACTGGATAAGGGTCTGTTCCTGCTCATGCCAACTGAAACACTCTTCCAGAACTCTGAATTCAAGCCCACTGTTGGTCAAGGCTGGTACAGAATAATCCTCTACAAGGGATGTGTACTTTAGATAACAAACTCAACACGATCAGATATGCAGCCCAGGCTTGATTCAAGATCATGCTGAGCACAGCAGGGCTGGAGGCTTCTTAATGGAAAGTGGTAAATTAAGTATCCCTGTAAGACGCTGAACACATACACAAGCACTGTGATCTAAGATTACATGCATACAAACTAATTTGCATGCTGAAACATCTCTCTGAATGCTTTGCAAGCAGTAACAGTCTTCTCATATAAATTTTTATTTTAAAATGCCCCTGACAAATGAGCACACATACGTACTCACAAACGGTTTGTAATGCATGATCTGTAATCTAAGGCTAATAGATTAATACCAAATCAATGCATGAAGGGCATGTAACATAATTTACATTAATTCACATCAGGCCTTGGCTCGACTAATGAACAACCCATGAGGAAACATAAATCAGTTAGGCAGATCAATAGGCCTATGTTATAATACATCCATTTCTCTTTCTCTTATGTTCAAGTTCAGCATGATTAATTGGCATGGTAAATGATGGTACATTTGTATTGCTAAGGCACATATAAGTCTGTCTTTTTCTCTTCTATCCTTTTCTCCCACACACATAGGTAGGCGAGGAGAGCGTGAGTGAGCGATGCGGAATAGTAACTCATTGATTTCTTTACAACATCCCAAGGCCCAGTAACATAGTAGCATGACTCAAATATACATTAGAGCCAAGTGCTTTTTCAAACAATGTCCTTTTTGTCTTTTCGTATGAAAATGTAATCACCTGCCTGCACAATATTGAGTTCCACAAGTCTGAGTATATACATTCAAGTCTGAGTACTTGAATGAAAAGAGCTCTTATCTATTTTGAATATATTTTTAAATGTAATTTATTCCTATGATGCCAAAGCTAAATTTTGTGTCACAGGATCTTTCAGAAATCATTCCAACATGCTGATTTGTTGCACAGGGAAATAAATTGTTATTGAAAATGCTGTATGAACGTAACAAGATTAAGGAGATCATTTACCTGGGCCACAGCACCACAACAAGGTCCTTTTTAACAGTTGTATTAAAGGCTCACAAAGTATAGCAAGGTTTCTTGTAAACGAAGTGTACAACTTAGGAGGGAAACAAAGACTTCTGGAGGGGGCAATGCCAAAATAACAAACAAAAGTGTATTCTACCTGGGAGTAACATGGACCTTACCCTCTCAAAGAAAAGAACAAATCAACTACATAAATGTACAATCAATACCTATAGCCACAAACCAGGAGAAAACAGGGGATCACCAAATAAAATGGTACCCACCTACCTATGCAGTTACCCAAATAATAAAGAAAAACAAATGATCAAGAGAATAATGGCTTAAGTGGTAAAGCAAAAACAAACGAACAAAGTACAATAACAAAGTTGAGTTGTAGACTGGGACATCTCACAGTAAAGCAACAGTACTTTAGGGTTAAGCATTCAATAGTGAACAAGCAACTAAGCAACAGTACTTTAGACAAAAGGGGAAAAAATCACTACATTTTCAAAAAGAACCGTTATTTTTCCCCCGAAAAGAATCACTACTTTTATCCAAAAAGAATCGCTACTTTTTCAAAAAAGAATCTGTACATTTATTCAAAGTGCATTTTAAACATTTTATTCAATATGCATCACCTGCATTTATTCAAAATGCATATATACAATCAATCAATACAATCACCACATTTTCAAAAAGAAAACCTATGCTTTCTAAAAGAATAGCTACTTTTTCAAAAAGAATCGCTGCTTTTCAAAAGGATCACTACTTTTTCTAAAAGAATCAGTACATTTATTCAAAATGCATTTACACATTTTATTCAACATGCATCAATACATACAATCAATCAATACAATCACCACATTTTCAAAAAGAATCGCTACGTTCTCGAAAAGAATCAATACTTTTTACAGCACTATTAAAGGTAACAAATGATCTGAAATACAGATAAAGGCAATACATCAGTTTTTGATGTATACATCAATACATAAAAAAAATCAGTTTTAAAAAGGAACTTTAACCAAAAGACATGAAAAAAGATACTTTTTTCAAAAATAATCGCTACTTTTTAAGAATAGCTTCTTTTCAAAAAGACTAGCTACTTTTTAAAAAGAATAGCTACTTTTTAAAAAGAATAGCTACTTTTTCTAAAAAGACTCGCTACTTTTTCAAAATAATCGCTACTTTTTCTAAAAAGACTTGCTACTTTTCAAAAAGAATCGCTACTTTTAAAAAAGAATCGCTACTTTTAAAAAAGAATCGCTACTTTTCCAAAAAGACTTGCTTTTTTTCAAAAAGACTGGCTACTTTTTCAAAAAGAATCACTACTTTTTTGAAAAAGACTCGCTACAACCTTTCAAAAAGGATCGCTACTTTCTCGAAAAGAATCGCTACATGTTTTTAAAGAATCAGTCAATTTATTCAAATGCATTTATACATTTTATTCAATATGCATTTATACATTTCATTCAACATGCATCAAATACAATCAATCTATATTTTTTACAAATCCTACCACACACATTTTCAAAAAGAATCGCTACTTTCTCAAAAAGAATCGCTACTTTTCAAAAAAGACTCCCTACTTTTTCAAAAAGACTCGCTACTTTTTAAAAAGAATCGCTGTTTTTTCTAAAAAGACTCGCTACTTTTAGAAAAAGAATAGCTACTTTAAAAAAAGAATCGCTACATTTAAAAAAAAACTCACTACTTTTTAAAAAAGAATCAGTACATTTATTAAAAATCCATTTATAGATTTTATTCAATATGCATTTATACATTTTATTCAATATGCATCAATACATACAACTTTTTCTAAAATGACTCACTCTTTTTAAAAAAAGAATCGCTACTTTTTTTAAAGAATCAGCAAATTTATTCAAATGCATTTATACATTTTATTCAATATGCATTTATACATTTCATTAAACATGCATCAATACGTAATCAATATATACAATCACCAAATTTTCAAAAAGAATTGCTACTTTTCCTAAAAAGACTCGCTACTTTTCAAAAAGAATCGCTACTTTTGAAAAGAATCGCTACTCTTCCAAAAAAGACTCGCTACATTTTCAAAAATAATTGTTACTTTCTCGGAAAGAATCGCTACGTTTTTTTTAAAGAAAATTTCTACTTTTCGGCTCGCTACTTTTTCCAAAAAGTAGCGATTCTTTTTTAAAAGTAGCGAAAAGGCTCGCTACTTTTTCCAATAAGACTCGCTACTTTTCAAAAAAGACTTGCTACTTTTTCAAAAAGACTAACTACTTTTCAAAAAGACTCGCTACTACTGTCCTTTCGGATATTCTACATTTGGATATACCTCAAGACCCTCTGCTATTTCTAATTTTAGGTTACTCCGCTCTCCAGTTGAATGCTCACCAAAAAAGGACCTTATTGGCAGCAAGCACTGCTGGCAAAAATACTATTTTAAAGCTATGGATAGAACCATCCATACCTACAGCTTTCATTTGGCTTTCTTATTTTAGAGACATTGTATTACTGGAAGGTACCACTGCCAAGGTCAACGGCACAAAGGACAAGACTATTCAGAGCTAGGCAAAAATCTCTGTCAATTTGTTAGATAAGCTGAGTGTGGCGAGCAGGACAAGGTCGAGGGACGTGAGAGAGTGGCGCGAGACCAGTGGCGTGATTAATGATGAACGACACCTGCGCGACGCACCGGTCTCGTATCTCTCACGGAGGAGCGGAAGCATAAAAGGAGGAGCGCCGAAAGTGAAGATCGAGAGAGGAACAGGCCTGAGTTTATGTTGTGTTTTGTTTCTGTAGCCAGCAGTCGTCCGCGAGGGGCTGCTGGCTTATACTTTCATTTTGTATTTGTTTATTTTATTTATTAAAGTGTTGAATGTTCGCAGGTTCCCGCCTCCTTCTTCCCATAATAACAATATACCTCGTTACACTGAGATGTTGACATCCTACATTTTCCTCTCTCCCTGATTTCCCACATTCTATGCTGTTTTATTTTTGCCTTTTCTCTGTTTATATGTGGACAGTTTTCATGGCATTTGTTTGTATATAGTTAATGTGAGCTTTGATATATTCCTGGTATGATAAATAAAATAAAAATGTTAGTCCCCCCCCCAAAAAAATACTCACTACTTTTTAAAAAAAGACTAGCTACTTTTCAAAAAAGACTTGCTACTTTTTTAAAAAAATCTCGCTACTTTTTCAGAAAGACTCGCTACTTATATGAAAAGAATCGCTACTTTTTCTAAAAAGACTCGATACTTTTCAAAAAAGACTCGCTACTTTTCAAAAAGACTCGCTACTTTAAAAAAAAAGACTCGCTACTTTTTCAATAGACTCGCTACTTTTCAAAAAGACTCGCTACTTTTAAAAAAGACTCACTACTTTTCAAAAAGAAACGCTACTTGTTCAATAGACTCGCTACTTTTCAAAAAGAATCGCTACTTTTTAAAATAGAATCGCTACTTTTAAAAAAGACTCGCTACTTTAAAAAAAAGAATCGCTACTTTTAAAAAAGAATCGCTACTTTTAAAAAAAAAAGACTCGCTACTTTTCAAAAAGACTCGCTACTTTTCAAAAAGACTCGCTACTTTTCAAAAAAAAATCGCTACTTCAAAAAAAAGACTCGCTACTTTTTCAATAGACTCGCTACTTTTAAAAAAGACTTGCTACTTTTAAAAAAGACTCGCTACTTTTTCAATAGACCTCGCTACTTTTTAAAATAGAATCGCTACTTTTAAAAAAGACTCGCTACTTTTCAAAAAGACTCGCTACTTTTTCAATAGACTCGCTACTTTTAAAAAAGACTCGCTACTTTTTCAATAGACTCGCTACTTTTAAAAAAGACTCGCTACTTTTTCAATAGACTCGCTACTTTTTCAATAGACCTCGCTACTTTTAAAAAATACTCGCTACTTTTTCAATAGACTCGCTACTTTTTCAATAGACTCGCTACTTTTCAGAAAGAATCACTTCTTTTTAAAATAGAATCGCTACTTTTAAAAAAGACTCGCTACTTTTCAAAAAGACTCGCTACTTTTTCAATAGACTCGCTACTTTTAAAAAAGACTCGCTACTTTTAAAAAAGACTCGCTACTTTTTCAATAGACTCGCTACTTTTAAAAATGACTCGCTACTTTTTCAATAGACTCGCTACTTTTTCAATAGACTCGCTACTTTTCAGAAAGAATCACTTCTTTTTAAAAAATAATCGCTACTTTTAAAAAAGACTCGCTACTTTTTAAAAAGACTCGCTACTTTTCAAAAAGACTCGCTACTTCAAAAAAAAGACTCGCTACTTTTTCAATAGACTCGCTTCTTTTAAAAAAGACTCGCTACTTTTAAAAAAGACTCGCTACTTTTAAAAAAGACTCGCTACTTTTCAAAAAGACTCGCTACTTTTTCAATAGACTCGCTACTTTTAAAAAAGACTCGCTACTTTTTTAATAGACTCGCTACTTTTAAAAAGACTCGCTACTTTTTCAATAGACTCGCTACTTTTTAAAATAGAATCGCTACTTTTAAAAAAGACTCGCTACTTTTAAAAAAGACTCGCTACTTTTTCAATAGACTCGCTACTTTTCAGAAAGAATCACTTCTTTTTTAAAAATAATCACTACTTTTAAAAAAGACTCGCTACTTTTCAAAAAGACTCGCTACTTTTTCAATAGACTCGCTACTTTTCAAAAAGACTCGCTACTTAAAAAAAAAAAACTCAATACTTTTAAAAAAGACTCGTTACTTTTAAAAAAGACTCGCTACTTTTTCAATAGACTCGCTACTTTTCAAAAAGACTCGCTACTTTTAAAAAAGACTCGCTACTTTTAAAAAAGACTCGCTACTTTTTCAATAGACTCGCTACTTTTTCAAAAGTAGCGAGTCTATTGAAAAAGTAGCGAGTCTATTGAAAAAGTAGCGAGTCTTTTTTAAAAGTAGCGAGTCTTTTTTAAAAGTAGCGAGTCTTTTTGAAAAGTAGCGAGTCTATTGAAAAAGTAGCGAGTCTTTTTTAAAAGTAACGAGTCTTTTTTAAAAGTATTGAGTTTTTTTTTTTTAAGTAGCGAGTCTTTTTGAAAAGTAGCGAGTCTATTGAAAAAGTAGCGAGTCTTTTTGAAAAGTAGCGAGTCTTTTTTAAAAGTAGTGATTATTTTTAAAAAAGAAGTGATTCTTTCTGAAAAGTAGCGAGTCTATTGAAAAAGTAGCGAGTCTTTTTTTAAAAGTAGCGAGTCTTTTTTAAAAGTAGCGATTCTATTTTAAAAAGTAGCGAGTCTATTGAAAAAGTAGCGAGTCTTTTTTAAAAGTAGCGAGTCTATTAAAAAAGTAGCGAGTCTTTTTTAAAAGTAGCGAGTCTATTGAAAAAGTAGCGAGTCTTTTTGAAAAGTAGCGAGTCTTTTTTAAAAGTAGCGAGTCTTTTTTAAAAGTAGCGAGTCTTTTTTAAAAGAAGCGAGTCTATTGAAAAAGTAGCGAGTCTTTTTTTTGAAGTAGCGAGTCTTTTTGAAAAGTAGCGAGTCTTTTTAAAAAGTAGCGAGTCTTTTTTAAAAGTAGCGATTATTTTTTAAAAAGAAGTGATTCTTTCTGAAAAGTAGCGAGTCTATTGAAAAAGTAGCGAGTCTATTGAAAAAGTAGCGAGTCATTTTTAAAAGTAGCGAGTCTATTGAAAAAGTAGCGAGTCTTTTTTAAAAGTAGCGAGTCTTTTTTAAAAGTAGCGAGTCTATTGAAAAAGTAGCGAGTCTTTTTGAAAAGTAGCGAGTCTTTTTTAAAAGTAGCGATTCTATTTTAAAAAGAAGTGATTCTTTCTGAAAAGTAGCGAGTCTATTGAAAAAGTAGCGAGTCTATTGAAAAAGTAGCGAGTATTTTTTAAAAGTAGCGAGTCTATTGAAAAAGTAGCAAGATCAGCCAGGAACCTTGGAGTTGTAATTGATGACCAATTGAATTTCACAGACCACATCGCTAGCACTGCCCGGTCATGCAGATTTGCCTTGTACAACATCCGAAGGATCAGGCCCTTCCTATCAGAGCATGCTACACAACTCCTTGTTCAGGCGCTTGTTCTTTCCAGATTGGACTATTGTAATGCTCTCCTGGCTGGTCTCCCAGCGTGCACTGTCAAACCTCTGCAACTGATCCAGAATGCTGCAGCTAGAGTGGTCTTCAACGAGCCAAAGAGAGCACACGTCACTCCTCTCCTCACGAAATTGCACTGGTTGCCGGTTGCCGCTCGCATCAAATTCAAGTCACTGACGTTTGCCTACAGAACAACCACTGGCACTGCTCCCCTGTACCTGAACTCATTAATTCAGACTTATGTGCCGTCCAGAAACTTACGCTCTGCAAGTGAGCGGCGTCTGGTGGTGCCATCTCAAAGAGGCACGAAATCTCTCTCTCGGACCTTCACCATGACTGTTCCCTGCTGGTGGAATGATCTGCCTAACTCAGCCAGAGCTGCTGAGTCTGTAGCCATCTTTAAGAAACTGCTGAAGACGTATCTTTTTCGGCAGCACTTGAGCACTTGATCCAGTACTACTAACACTAACACTTTCTTTTCTATTCTTAAAAAAAAAAAAAAAAAAAAAAAAATTTTTGATTTGTACTGTGAAGGGTTATAGCACTTACATACTGTTGTCCTACTGCTAGTTTAATTGCTTCTATTGTTTCTCATTTGTAAGTCGCTTTGGATAAAAGCGTCTGCTAAATGATTAAATGTAAATGTAAATGTAAAAGTAGCGAGTCTATTGAAAAAGTAGCGAGTCTTTTTTAAAAGTAGCGAGTCTATTGAAAAAGTAGCGAGTCTTTTTGCTTTTTAAAATAGAATCGCTACTTTTAAAAAAGACTCGCTACTTTCAAAAAAGACTCGCTACTTTTAAAAAAGACTCGCTACTTTTTCAATAGACTCGCTACTTTTAAAAAAGACTCGCTACTTTAAAAAAAAAAACTCAATACTTTTAAAAAAGACTCGCTACTTTTAAAAAAGACTCGCTACTTTTTCAAAAGACTCGCTACTTTTCAAAAAGACTCGCTACTTTTTCAATAGACTCGCTACTTTTAAAAAAGACTCGCTACTTTTTCAATAGACTCGCTACTTTTAAAAAAGACTCGCTACTTTTTCAATAGACTCGCTACTTTTTAAAATAGAATCGCTACTTTTAAAAAAGACTCGCTACTTTTTCAATAGACTCGCTACTTTTTAAAATAGAATCGCTACTTTTAAAAAAGACTCGCTACTTTTAAAAAAGACTCGCTACTTTTAAAAAAGACTCGCTACTTTTTCAATAGACTCGCTACTTTTAAAAAAGACTCGCTACTTTAAAAAAAAAAACTCAATACTTTTAAAAAAGACTCGCTACTTTTAAAAAAGACTCGCTACTTTTTCAAAAGACTCGCTACTTTTCAAAAAGACTCGCTACTTTTTCAATAGACTCGCTACTTTTAAAAAAGACTTGCTACTTTTTCAAAAAGACTCGCTACTTTTTCAATAGACTCGCTACTTTTAAAAAAGACTCGCTACTTTTTCAATAGACTCGCTACTTTTACATTTACATTTACATTTAATCATTTAGCAGACGCTTTTATCCAAAGCGACTTACAAATGAGAAACAATAGAAGCAATTAAACTAGCAGTAGGACAACAGTATGTAAGTGCTATAACCCTTCACAGTACAAATCAAAAATTTTTTTTTTTTTTTTTTTTTTTTAAGAATAGAAAAGAAAGTGTTAGTGTTAGTAGTACTGGATCAAGTGCTCAAGTGCTGCCGAAAAAGATACGTCTTCAGCAGTTTCTTAAAGATGGCTACAGACTCAGCAGCTCTGGCTGAGTTAGGCAGATCATTCCACCAGCAGGGAACAGTCATGGTGAAGGTCCGAGAGAGAGATTTCGTGCCTCTTTGAGATGGCACCACCAGACGCCGCTCACTTGCAGAGCGTAAGTTTCTGGACGGCACATAAGTCTGAATTAATGAGTTCAGGTACAGGGGAGCAGTGCCAGTGGTTGTTCTGTAGGCAAACGTCAGTGACTTGAATTTGATGCGAGCGGCAACCGGCAACCAGTGCAATTTCGTGAGGAGAGGAGTGACGTGTGCTCTCTTTGGCTCGTTGAAGACCACTCTAGCTGCAGCATTCTGGATCAGTTGCAGAGGTTTGACAGTGCAAGCTGGGAGACCAGCCAGGAGAGCATTACAATAGTCCAGTCTGGATAGAACAAGCGCCTGAACAAGGAGTTGTGCAGCTCTGATAGGAAGGGCCTGATCCTTCGGATGTTGTACAAGGCAAATCTGCATGACCGGGCAGTGCTAGCGATGTGGTCTGTGAAATTCATTGGTCATCAATTACAACTCCAAGGTTCCTGGCTGATCTTGATGGAGTTATGGATGACGAGCCTAGCTGGATGGTGAAGTTGTGATTAAGTGCTGGGTTAGCCGGGATTACAAGTAGCTCTGTCTTCGCAAGGTTTAGTTGAAGGTGGTGGTCCTTCATCCAGCCAGAAATGTCTGTCAGGCAGGCTGAGATGCGAGCGGCTACCGTCGGATCATCAGGCTGGAATGAGAGGTAGAGTTGTGTGTCATCAGCGTAGCAGTGGTAGGAAAAGCCATGTTTTTGAATCACAGATCCTAGTGATGTCATGTAGATGGAGAAGAGAAGTGGTCCAAGCACTGAGCCCTGAGGCACACCAGTGGCTAGATGTTGGGTCTTAGACACCTCACCCCTCCACGGACACCCTAAAGGACCTACCCGAGAGATAAGACTTGAACCACTGGAGTGCAGTTCCCCGAGATGCCCTTCATCTTTAGGATAGACAGGAGGATCTGGTGGTTGACTGTGTCGAAGGCAGCAGACAGATCCAGCAGGATGAGAACTGAGGACTTGGAAGCTGCCCTTGCCAATCTCAGAGCTTCAATTACTGAGAGCAGAGCAGTCTCAGTCGAGTGTCCCCTTTTGAAAGCCAGACTGATTGTTGTCCAAGAGGTTGTTCTGCGTAAGAAAGGAGGAGATCTGGTTGAAAACAACTCGTTCAAGTGTTTTTGCGACGAATGGAAGAAGGGATACCGGTCTGTAATTCTCTAGATGTGCTGGATTTAGAGTGGGTTTCTTAAGCAGTGGGGTTACCCCGAGCCTGCTTGAAAGCTGTGGGAAATGTGCCAGTGGTGAAGAGATGTGTTTATGATGTGTGTGAGTGTGGGTATAACAGAAGTAGAAATAGCTTGAAGTAGGTTAGTGGGAATAGGATCAAGCGGACAGGGTAGTAGGGCGATTGGAAAGGAGGAGTTTGGAGACTTCGGTCTCTGAAAGCAAGGAGAAAGAGGGTAGGATGTGTGTGTTAGCTGGTAAACTGTGTGTGTTAATTTGTGGATTAGTAAATTGGCCGCTGATGGTGGTAGTTTTTGTTTATGAAGAATGTGGCAAAATCATCAGCTGTTTGGGTTGATGAAGGAGGAGGAGGAGGAGGGTTAAGAAGGGAGGAGAAAGTTTTGAAACAGCATGCGAGAGTCAGAAGAATTGTTAATTTTGTTGTGATAGTAAGTCATTTTAGCAGTAGATATGTTAGCAGAGAAGGAAGAGAGGAGGGATTGATAAAGACCAAGGTCAGTAGGATCTTTGGATTTGCGCCACTTCCTCTCTGCACCCCTGAGTTTAGCACGATGTTCACGGAGAACATCAGATAACCAGGGGGGCCGAGGGAGAGGCGCGGGCTGGCCTGGAGGAAAGGGGGCAGAAATTGTCCAAGCAGGATGTTAGAGTGGAGAAAAGAGTATCAGTTGCACTGTTAGTGTCCTAGTGCTGAGAGGCTGGGCTGGTGGAGGAAGTGTGGACGAGACCAAAGAGGATAGACGAGAGGGTGAGAGTGAGCGTAGGTTACGCCGAAAGGTGACCTGTGGAGGAGTGCATGTTGTGTTCTGGGGCAGGTTGAGGTTGAGAGTGAGGAGGAAGTGATCTGAGGTGTGCAGTGGAGTGACAAGAGCATGGTCAGTGGAGCAGTAGCGTGTGTAAATAAGGTCCAATTTGTTACCTGATTTGTGAGTAGCAGCAGTCGATACTCGTTTGAGATCGAATGAGGCAAGCAGAGTGTGGAAATCAGCAGCTTGAGGTTTTTCAAGGTGGATGTTGAAGTCTCCAAGAACTATGAGAGGAGTGCCATCCTCAGGGAAGGAAGAGAGTAGCACATCAAGGTCCTCTAAGAAACCTGCCAAGCTGACCTGGGGGACGATATACAACTACACAATGAATTTTAATAGGACTAGTGATGGTAATAGAATGGGATTCAAATGAGTTGTTGTTACACAGAGGTGGTAAAGTATTAAATTTCCAATCGTTTGAGATGAGCAGACCGGTACCTCCACCCCTTCCAGTCAGACGAGGGGTGTGTGAGAAAGTGAAGTTAGTGGAGAGGGCAGCCGGGTGTGGCAGTGTCCTCAGGTCTGATCCAGGTCTCAGTCAGGGCCAAAAGGCTGAGACCTGAATGACTAGAAATAGATGTAATGAAATCAGCTTTGTTAACTGCGGACTGGCAATTCCAGAGACCAATAGGAAAAGAGAAGATAGTACTAGAAGACATGGGAAGGGTACGCAGGTTGTTAGGATTGTGCCGCCTCCGTCGTGTGACATTGGATTTACGAATGTTAGTAGTAATAGCAGGGATTGTAAAACACATGTGTAAAAACTCACAAACAGAAAGATCAGTTGAAAGTTGAGTAGAAGAGAGAGAAAATAACACGATGATAAAACAAACAGCGAGAAAGTAATACTCAAGTGCCTTGTCGGTGTCCTTGCCTCGGTGGAGTCGCACAGGTAGAGTCGTTGGTCTTTACACTCTTCGGTCTTCACACGATGAGGGCTTCACGCCGCCGCGACCGCTGCCGCGGAGCACTAAACCTATTTATACACGCCTAACACCTGATTGTTGAATACAGCTGGCCACTCCCCCGCAGCGAAACTCAAGTCACGACCCAAACAAATGCCACTTTTAAAAAAGACTCGCTACTTTTTCAATAGACTCGCTACTTTTTAAAATAGGAATCGCTACTTTTAAAAAAGACTCGCTACTTTTAAAAAAGACTCGCTACTTTGAAAAAAGACTCGCTACTTTTCAAAAAGACTCGCTACTTTTAAAAAAGACTCGCTACTTTTTCAATAGACTCGCTACTTTTTAAAATAGAATCGGCTACTTTTAAAAAAGACTCGCTACTTTTAAAAAAGACTCGCTACTTTGAAAAAAGACTCGCTACTTTTCAAAAAGACTCGCTACTTTTTCAATAGACTCGCTACTTTTCAAAAAGACTCGCTACTTTAAAAAAAAAACTCAATACTTTTAAAAAAGACTCGTTACTTTTAAAAAAGACTCGCTACTTTTTCAATAGACTCGCTACTTTTCAAAAAGACTCGCTACTTTTAAAAAAGACTCGCTACTTTTCAAAAAGACTCGCTACTTTTTCAATAGACTCGCTACTTTTTCAATAGACTCGCTTCTTTTTTTAAATAATCGCTACTTTTAAAAAAGACTCGCTACTTTTTAATAAAGACTCGCTACTTAAAAAAAAAAACTCAATACTTTTAAAAAAGACTCGCTACTTTTCAAAAGACTCGCTACTTTTTCAAAAGGACTCGCTACTTTTAAAAAAAGAATCGCTACTTTTCAAAAAAGAATCGCTACTTTTTCTTAAAAGACTCGCACTTTAAAAAAAGACTCACTACTTATATGAAAAGAATCGCTACTTTTAAAAAAAAGACTCACTACTTATATGAAAAGAATCGCTACTTTTGAAAAAAGAATCAGTAAATATATTAAAAATGCATTGTTTATTTTTATTCAATATGCATTCATACATTTTCATTCAACGCATGTCAATACAATCAATACATAAAATCAATCAATACAATCACAACATTTTCAAAAAGGATCGCTAAATATTCAAAAATAATCAACTTTTTTAAAACGCATTTATACATTTTCTTCATTATGCATTTATACATTTCATTCAACATGCATCAATATCAATCTATACAATCACCACATTTTCAAAAAGAAACGATAGTTTTTCTAAAAGAATCAGTACTTTTTCAAAAAGAAACGCTACAATAATCAAAAGGAATCAGTACATTTATTCAAAATGCATTTATACATTTCATTCAACATGCATCAATACATACAATCAATCTATACAATCACTACATTTTCAAAAAGACTAGCTACTTATAAAAAAAGACTCGCTACTTTTTTAAAAAGAATCGCTAATTTTCAAAAAGAACTTGCTACTTTTTCAAAAAGACTCGCTACTTTTCAAAAAGACTCCTACTTTTTCAAAAAAAGACTCGCTACTTTTCAAAAATATTCGCTGCTTTTCAAAAAGAATTGCTACTTTTTCAAAAAGACTCGCTACTTTTAAAAAAAAATCTGTAAATTTATTCAAATCGATTTATACATTTTATTCATATGCATTTATACATTTCATTCAACATGTATCATATCAATCTATACAATCACCAAATTTTCAAAAAGAATCGCTACTTTCTCAAAAAGAATCACTACTTTTTCAAAAAAAGACTCGCTACTTTATCATAAAAGACTCACTACTTTTTCAAAAAGACTCGCTACTTTTTCAAAAAAGACTCGCTACTTTTTTCAAAAAGAATCAGTATATTTTTTTAAAATGCATTTATACATTTCTTCAATATGCATTTATACATTTCATTCAACATGCATCAATATCAATCTATACAATCACCACATTTCAAATAGAATAGCTACTTTTTCAAAAAGAATCGCTACTTTCTCAAAAAGACTCGATAGTGTTTTCTAAAAGAATCAGTTCTTTTTCAAAAAGAAATGCTACATAATCAAAAAGAATCAGTACATTTATTCAAAATGCATTTATACATTGCATTCAACATCCATCAATACATACAATCAATTAATACAATCACACACTTTTCTAAAATAATCGCTACTTTTTCTAAAAGAATCGCTACCATTTTCTAATGGAGTTGCACTACTTTAATGTTGTATTCTTGCCTTTTCAGCTCCAAGTCAAGCTCTTTTAACCTAGTTGTCATTGGATCTAGTCGAGATTCAGTGGGAAGGGGTGAAACCAGAAGCAGAAGTTTATCCTACTGCTCTTCTGACACCTCCAGTGGTAGAAAACCTGTACTCACTAACTCATTATATAGCCCCTTTTTAATCACTTGCTTGGCAGTATCTCTGGACACAGTAGCATTAAAGAAATGAGCAATTAAACAACAAATCTTTTTTCCTGCACTGATTAAAAACTTCCGTAGTTGGTGAAGGGGTGTAAACGCCAATAGATCAAATTCCATTTTGCCGCATGCATTCTGCCCTCACCCCCCCAAAAAAATAAAGTAGCAAATACTTAATTCCTATAGTATTACCCTTTTAGTTATAAAAGGGTAATACTCTTTATAAATGGGTGTTTTACAAGAGAAAAAGTAACCAAATTTATAGGCCGTATAGGCAAGTTCAACAACAAATAATTTGTGTAGAGGACAAACTCTTAACTCTACAAAATGATTCGTTCAATAGTAAGCAGGCAGTAAAGCAACTGTACTTTATACCAAAATGGAAAATCCAAACAGTCATACAAAACCACAAAAGTGCACAACAGCTTCAATAAACTGGACTAGGCAGGACACAGATCATACTCTTGAGAAACATTTCTCATCGGATGAGTGTTCGGTTGAGTGTTCCCTCCTGGTTGGTAAGCAGGTGCAGCTGGGATGTAAACAGCCTGGCAGAGTGAAAGAGTGTGAGGAGAAACACAGAGGGAAACAAAAAGAAACCACACCACAGTGCAACATGCAATTGTCCACAAATTTTGGACGTAGTCTTTGGACGAAACAATACGTCCAAAGTATTGTATCGTTTTCGTAATAAATTATATATAATATGTCATTAGAAATCATATTATGCTTGCATTCAATCGGAAGTTGAAATAAAAAATGACCTAGAAATAGTGCAAAATCTTAAATATTTCTTACTCATTTTATGTCATAAGTTTCTTTGTTTTAGTGGACTCAGACCTTTTTGTCCCCGAGTATATTGTTTTAAATTGTGTAGATTTATAGAATGTAAAAGAGAGCAAGAAATCAAAAGATGCTTTGAATAGGCCACATGTATACCATGCCAGCATGATGTTTTACAGCAACACGGGGAGAGAAGAGTAGCCTCAGGCTTCCCCGCTAGCATTCTGAAGTTGTACATTTGGGTAAACTGCTGAGATAGTTACTTCTCAACATCCCTGAGGAGTCACACAGCATGATCATAAATAGCCACATCACACAACACTGGAGGAATGATAGACGGAACTGGAGCAGCAGCAACTGTAAATAAATAAATACAGCATTTGGTCAACGTTATACTGCAAACTTTAAATAAACCAAGGCCTGTCCTTGAATGTGTAAATATCAAACTTTAATGTCAGCCAATCATCGGTTGGAGAAATGAAATGCAGTTCCAGTTGAAGCTTTACAGCACATTTCAGCACAGCACATTACATGCAGTCATGTTGAGAGCGTCAGAATAAGCTTTATAGTTATTAACTCAGTCTTACCCAAGCCAAATGTTTTATGTGCCTGACTTTATGCAGTCATCAATTTGATAGAAGTAATTTTTTATTAGAAATATACATGTAGGCTTTGACTTCTTTTTGAATTCTGAAAGATGTCTTGAGGTCTGCTAAGGGCAATTTTTAACTTTGTTAGCATGCCCTGCTCATCTGGTCTGATCCAGTGACGCGGAGCGTCAGATTCTGAACTCTAATTCCAACACTCAGAGTCTAGTGCAAGTATTAATTAAAGCAAGTGGTCACAAACAAAAGTCTTTGTCAAGTGCCTGCCATCTGTCATGTATGTGCGTGTGTTTTACTGTGGAAAGAGCTCAGATGTGTTGGAAGCTCAATAACATTTCTTTATTGCATGAGTCATTGCTTGTGAAGCAAAAACACTTTAAAAGGGAACTTTGGGAAAACACTCACTCTACACACTTTTATCTGCTGTGTATTTTCCTTGTTCTTGAGGGTTCTTGAGGGTTTCCTACACACACTTGGCTACCAGGGAGTTTTCCGCCAGCATGGTGCCGAATCCTTTGGCAACACGTCTTGTGTTACAGATCATTAAAATTCTAGTAGGAAATGCTGACAATGAATGCTGAGTTGATTTTACATAATGATAAGCCATGTGTATCAATGCTGTGTTTGTTAAGAGTCTGTAATTCAAATGAAATGCTAATGAGAAATGTTGCTTTGATCAATACTGTGTTGTTGGCTGTTTGGTCACTGACATGTTGGATTTTCAAATACTGATTTGTATTTGAATGACTAAGAAATAATATCCGTACCTAAAAAGAGAGAGTATGAATGAATGAATTTGTTTGCAGTTTCATAGCAAGTGCCTCAGCTTAACTTTGAAAAAATATATTCTCTTTTTTTTTGGCAAGAAACTTTTAGCCACAAATACAGTTGATTAAGCCTAATTTGTACTGAACTCAGAATATTCACAGGCTATCGGAATTATCGTAAACACCTAGTTACCTAGTTGAAAATTGTACATGAACGCCCTCTCAATTTGTATTTACCACTGGGAAAATTTTGGCACCCAAGTTCCAGAGTTGGGCGTACCATAATCTTTAAACATGGCGGAGGGGAGAACGATTCCTGCTGTGACTGTTATTCTTTATTAGTTTTTTTGACAACAGCTACTTGACTTGTTGTTAAAATAGTGCATATTTACACATAAAAATAATCATTTGAAGCGTATTGTATGATGCTGATAATCTAGATAGTGCAGTGAATGTTTATATGGTTGTCAATAAATGGGATGCTAAATATCAGTTTGGCTTTAATAAGATTTTCCTAATAAATAGGCAAGAATAAACCTGGTGTCCTCCATGATTCCTGTTCTTTCCAACAACAATGCACTTGAATGCGACAAGCTCATAATCACAATTTCAGAAGTGGGAGGTAGGACATTTCTGATAACACGTGAAGGCAGTTTAAAACAAAAAATACATTGCAATATTCAATTCATGCAACCACACTCGGAGTATTTCCAATCCAATTATTGAAAGTGATTGTGAAAACAATTGGTACCGGACAAAATTCAGTGTAGCATTATGAAAATGACTACTCTGTCTCTTTTATCTCTATTTTTTCACATCTTTCGTCATTGTATGGCTCACGGGTGAAGAGAGCGTATCTTATCACCACTCGATATAACAATGTTTCTTCGTCCACCAATCATTACATGCAGCATCACACCTGTCTATTTGAGAGAGAGAGAGAGAGAGAGAAAGAGAGAGAGAGAGAGAGAGAGTGTCCTCTGCAATTACAGAGGCCTGTGGCGGCCTGACGGTCACCTACACTCACACAACAGCTCTAATGAAGGACAGCTCTTGTGTATTGTTTTCCGAGGGCATTTTGAGCTCATCATACGCTGTCAGCTTAATATGTCATTTGCACTTGAAATGAACTATAAATTTAAGTGCAAACTTGTTCCTTCTAAGGTTTCCCTAACTTCTTGTCTAGAACTTCTTGTCATTGAAATACACCATTTCTCTCTCAGTCTCCTCCATCTCTCTCTTCAGGTAGCGGGGGGGCTGAGGGTCCTTTTATGAGTCTATAAATCTCCAGGCGCCATGGGCCAGGCAGCCCAGAGCAGTAGATCACCGCCAGCCTGTCACACACACGCGCTTAATGAGCGAATCTCAGCCCGCAGGGAGCACAGGGTGGCACAGAGCCGTTTAGACAGAGGACTGTCAATCACGCACACACAAACGGGATGGGGACAATTATGAGTCCCAGCACAAAATGAGGACTCTGAAGGTTGGATTTAGGTGGTCACACTGTCTTTGACTAGCAATGGATGGTGTGTGCCGATTACAATGGTAATGTACATCCTGAGATTAGAAGGCAGTTTTTGCCCTGTGTGTTTGGCGACTCTCCATGCAGGAACAACTGATATCAGCCAATAGCATGACACTACATTAGTCCTGACAATGCATGCTGTTATACAGTATAAAATCTTTTTGCATGGACTAACTGATGGTTTTGTGGCAAGGAGGTAATTGTATGACACACACACAGCTGCACTCCTTTTTCTTGACTGTTTTAAAATAATAATATAATTTGATTTTACTTTTCTTGGGTCAACGAACACAGACTTCTCAAAATGTAATTATTGAATAAGTAATGACTTCTAGCCTGTTCAATAGACCCCTGTCTGAGGCCATTTGACTCGTCATTTCTACTCTTTTAATGAGTTTTGATAGTTTCAATTAGATTTTATTCATCAGTAATTAAATTCAAACAGGTTGTAAAACGGCAATGACCATTCACTGCAGGATGTAACTTTTATTTTACTTGAAAATTTAAGGCAGCAATTAAAATTACGTTTTCAATTTCATTGGGTTAAAATTTGTCATAGCGCAAAGAGGTCCATAAAAAAGTGGCATGCTGGCTCAGAAACTACCAGAAATACAGAATTTGAAATCTATTATCTTTGCTCATGACTTTTTGAGCTTTAAAATGACTAAACTACAGTAATCTCTCTGAAGCTGCACACTTTACTCTCGAGAAGCGACTATCATGAGCTGTGGCATCAGGGAGGGAAATATTCATGCACTGGTAGTGTAATGAAATATTAGTGATGTATAGGCCTACTGTATGTTGCTTACAACATTTTTTTTGCTGTCATAAACCTGATCCCATTGATTACAACAGGCCAATTAGTTGTTATTAAACTAGTTTCTAAAAAAAAAGAAAAAGATTTCTCGGCAGAAATACCTGTTCATGACCTTATGAAACTACAACACACAGTCGCACACAAACAGACGTCCTCATTTTTATTCTCTCTCGTTCCTACAAAAGCATGACCTTTCCTTATTTTTAACATCAGTCCATCTCCTCCCCCCTTTGTGTATTTTCATGACCATCTCCAATTCATGAGTCAATCTCACTTTGTGTTTTGTTGTGGCAGGATAATTCTATCAGTCTTATACATTATGCGCTCTGCCTTTACCTTCATGCTCCAGTGACTGTTCCATTAGTCAGGTAGGGTGTTGTCTATCTTTCTTCCTCTGAAATTTCCTCACCTCATTTTGTATTTGAGCTTATTTCAAACAGCATTCTCATCCGCATCACAGAAAGCTGCACATTTGTTTTTGTTTGATATCTTCAGTGGAAGCTTTCCTGCAGTCAGATGTGGGGAGAATACTTCATGTTATTTACTTCATGTTTTACCAATCGGCCAGCAAATCATACAATGTATCAACATTCATTGAAGAATTATATTGAAGAGCCTACTTTGTTTCTAACACTGAATTTAATATTTTATGAGATGAGCAGAAGGTTTTTTTCACCTGATACACTTTCAGCATAAAATGTTGTTTGTTTCTGTCCGTATGTACCATAAAATACATGTATTGTTTTTTTATATAAAAAGAGAAAATCTTAAAATATTTTAAATTATCTTTTTTTTAATGTTTTATTTTCTTATACAAATTAGATTTTGAAGGCCAGATTTTCAAACTTTTTGGACCCCAATGTATATAAACTCTACTGAACCGAGACGCTGTGAGCTCACACAGCCCCTTTAGCCCTGTCTAGTCAGAGAGATAAAATCATAAGTTCACTCTTTATGAGATCACATTGCCACAGCTGCTCTACATCTCACACTTAAAGGTAGGGTAGGCAATGTTGGGGAGGCTCGCTTTGAAAGCACATAACATTACAATAATATTGAACGTACCACCTGACTGCAGCAGATTCATTTCGGTGTTGATAGTGTTATCATTAAACGTTTGATTATGAAAGCTCCGGGTAGAACGTCATGGGTTGCTATCTCGTAATTTCGTTAATTACAACATGGAGTGAAAGCAGCATAAACTCATTGTTTTGGTTCAAGAGGAACTGTAAAGGTGGCTGCAGTTTGTTTGCGGTGCTCGGTTACTGTCTTTCTACAACTCTGCATGGCCTTAAAGTCCGCGTGAACCGGAAGTTGCAAACGACTTTTCTTAAGTGTTGTGACGCATTTCCGAGTGAAACGGAATATTGAACAGAGGGCAGGGTTTTACTTCAGCGCTCCTCCTCTCCATCTCTCGCCCATAGCAGAGTAACGGTTTGAGGGGAGTGGTTAAGCGTTTAAGCAACCCAAGCCGTCAAGCCTACGTCATCAGAAAAATAACCATTCCAGACCGGAAGTAACTTTTCAGACTTTGATTAAAGATAACCTCAGCAAACAATTTTATTCTGTGTGTTAACTTGCACGGGTTAATTGTTCACCACAAGACTAATATACGCTAACAAAGTAAATCGGGTCAATTTTGATTTCATGCCAACTTTAAGGAACATGCTGATGACGTGTGATGTCTGCGCGAGGTAAGACATCCTATCAATGCATTTGCACCGAAAGCAATGATTGGACGAACAATTTTTGGGCCTGGGATTTCCATAGAATATATATCTATTATTGATTGCTATCAGGATGTGACGAGAGTTTCAACCAGTAAAACAAAACGTGTTTGAGAAAAACTTCCTTCCCTACCTTTAAAAAAAAACATTATATCACTGTCCTGTTGTCTATGTGGTGCATATATTATATTCAGTTTCGTCTTTGCAGAGTATAATCACTTTTACACATCTGAACATTTAGTATTCTTCTAGTGTGTTTCATGTATTCCCGATGTTGCGGGGTCCCATTTTTGGTCCCCATGAGGAAAACAGCTTATAAATCATTTTAAATGATGTCTTTTGAAAATGTAAAACAGTTTTCTGTGATTTTAGGTTTAGTGTATATGGGATAGAATATACAGTCTGCATAGTATAAAAATCATTGCCAATGGAAATTCCCCATAAAACATCATAAACTCAACGCATAAGTGTGTTTGTGTGTGTGTGAGAGAGCGAGAGGACATGAGTGATGTGAGACAAAAACATTTTCAAAGAATGAGTCAGCTTGGATATATGAGCCTCTGATTTTAAGATAAATCTGTTTTATTTGCTTGGGCCATTTCTGCTTTTCATTTACACGTTATCGCACCTCTCCACTCACTCGAGTTTACTCACATTCCAGAAGGACCATATCAAAAGACGAGACGCATCGCATAAAATCTGATAGCATTCTGCTTCCCTGTCCTTAGTCAACCTTGACTTTCAGCAGCTACATGTGTATGTGTGTTTTGTGTGAACCTTATCACTGTTCTGTTTTGTCCTATTTTAAGATCTCACTGTCCTGTTAAGTGAATACTTGTGCCACTTTTCTTTTGCTTTTGCTTGATTTCTGTCGTCATGTATGTGTATATGTACTAGTATAATAAATTGCTCAAAGTGTGTGCAAAAATAAGTGCCCTGTCTCTCATTTTTAACCTGGTGCCTCTGCAGCACATTATAAACTCCAGCAAAAGATCACACGGAAGCAAAGTTTACTCTTCCCGTAATAAGCACCTTCTGATGAGATCAGTGAGGGACAAATCTGATAAGTTAAGCCTAATGTTTAGAGGAAAGAAACCACTACCCACTTCATCTCAGTCAAATCTACAATCAATCACGTTTTCTCTTCAGACCACATAGTGAGCTTAATGTACACTACTAATGCTACCCAAATTAATACATGTAAATATAATGTATACAATTCCAATCTAAAAGCGTTAATATTTGAGGTCAATCACTGTCCTGGCCTTTATTAAAGCACCTGCAAACACAATGGTTACTGCAGACACCATTCTGTCAGCACACTTTCTATTAATAACCATAAGACTATGAGGACCAACACTACCTTATGCATATCTGTCATTGCTGATATTATTAAATGAGTAATAGCCACAAATTAAAATGGCAAGTCTCCTCCATATATGTGTGTTGATGCCAGAACTACAATACAATTGTAGTTAGTTTTTTTGTACATACTTTTATTTTCTGTAACACTTGTTTGCATTGAATTAAGCTGAATAATGAAACTATTTGTCTTCTGTTGAGCTGCTTATAGCGGAATTGTACTTATTTCATAACTGATGTAACGTCAGATGAATAACAACACTATTGTCTTTGTAGAGCTTTACAGCAGAATTTGAAGTTGTTTTATATTTGAAGTTTGCATCATTGAATGTTATTATCCTGTCTAGTACAGTGAAGCTGCTTTGAAACAATCTGTATTGTATAAAGCATTAGAATTAAAGGTGACTTTTTGACACACACACACACACACAAGGGAGGTATGTTTTCTCAGCGAGTTGTGTTTTAATCAGTGTTCTTGTACTAAGCATAATTAACAGGTACGCTGAGTGAGAAGGGGTTGACGGTCAAGATAATAGCAAGCACAGGCTAACAAACACCTTCTATCTGTTCTTGATGTCCACCCTTTTCAACGGATCCAACACACACACACAAACACGTTTGATATGTACACGCCTGGTTTTGTTCAATAATAGGAAAGGTGAGAAGCCAAGTTTGCAGTAAATGTCAAGAAACAAGTGTGATGTGGGTGCACGTATACTGATAGGCAGATTATTAGCAAATGTTTCAGCGAGTTAGCTCTAATTCAAGACGTTAGCATGTTTTAATAAAGAGTGCAGGGGAACACTTACCATTCATCCATACTGACAACGCCACAGTTTACATATTAGTGTTTAAGGGAAAGACCTTGTTCTCATGGGAAGAAACACAAAACCAAGGCTCTAATAAGATCCAAAATGGCCTCATAAAACACTAAGACACACACACCCTCTTATTCCACCAACTTTAATGTCTCTGGCCCTTCTACAGTGCCCTTGTGGTGTAGTAAAAACATTCTAGAGTTTCCTAAATGTAATGACCTGCTCTGAATCAGGAGCTTTATACAGATCTCCCGGTCAGCTCTGAAGTTTAGAAGCCAGAGGTGTTGAAAATGTCTGCTGGGCACTTCATAGCTCCTGGCCTTTTGTTTTTCCTCTTTCACCTAAAAGAAAATGGAATGAGTAGACAATATAAAGGTTTAGTGGAATTGTGGGTAGGCTTGTATCTTACATTGAAATCACAACAACACATTTGTGGAGAAAAAAAAAAAAAAAAACAGAGAACAAAAGAAAACACATTATTGCTGTTCAGGTTCAATCCGAATCACATTTCCTTGTATTACCTGCTGGTGCTAGCATGCCGAGGGTTAGCTAACAGATGAAGTATGTGCCCTTTAGGCTATCAGGACCGGAATGCTCCAGCAAGCTGTAACTAAATCACTGAAGAGCCATCCTTGTTTGTGACATAAAAACTATGCACGTTATGAAGCCGTTAACAGACCAGCATTAGATCAAAGGAAACCTGACTTTAAAGAATGCTAAGGATGCTATTTGAACTATTTTAGTTTTGACAGCTTTGATAATGATAATTTATACAATCATTTTGTTTTTGCTGTCATATCTTTCATTTGCTTCATGGGAACAAGATACCATGCAGTTCATCGTTCTTGTTAATCAGGAAATAATGTTTCTCAAACCTTTGAAAGTTCACTTTCAAGTCAGATTTGACAAGGAAATACCAAAATACAGAAAACTGTGCAGTTTTGTCTCAACATCTAAATTGGGGTCAATTTATTAAATAATTTGGGTAACGCTGTCAATTGTCAACATTAGTTAACGCATTATTATGAACTAACAATGAACAATACATTTACGGCATTTATGATTAAACTGATACTATTATTCATTGTTAATTCATGTTGGTCATTTTAATTGTTATTTATTTTAATGTAGGCCTAAATTCCTAATTTCTTAAAGGTGCATTCGGTAGTTTAGTGCTAGTTAAAAAGTTGTACACATGTTTTTGTGAAGTCATCTGAAAGGTACTGATGAGATGAGATGAAGACTGTACTCATAATAGTCTTCTATAAAAAGTGTTTTAATTATATTTTGTACGTTACCCCTATCAATCTGTTGCATGCTGAAATGACATGACCCGCTGTTTTACTCAACATTAGAGAAAATCTCCACGCTCATTGGCTGCTGCATTTGTAGATTTGCAGCATAGTGTAGTTTGAACAAAAATGAGATGAAATACACAATTAGTACCTGCATGACTGAAGAAGCACAAAAGGTCTGAAATCAGAACACAGAAAGTTTTAAAGAGACTTATGCTGATCCATGTTAACAGAAGGCAGTCTAACACCATTGTGGTATCACGAAGAACAGCAATGCTAAAGGCCACACCAAGACGATGGTCGGCATTTGGCCAACTTTGGGCCGTCGATGAGCGTTTGTCAGCTCAGTTTTTGTCGGACCCCGTCAGCGGCTTATTTCCCTATTTGAGCATGTTCAATCGGCAATAAGCAAACTGTGGGACAGATTACTCTGATTGGCTGTTCAGCTCAGCGAACCAGTGCACGAGGTAAAGAATAGCTAAAGAACTATCGAGTGCCCCTTAAACTAATGTTAAAACATGTAAAACTGAAGATTAATAAATTCTGCAAAAGTTCCTTGTTAGTTCATGATAATGCATTAGCCAATTGAAAATAGTTATTGCAGATCTACCTTTTTTTTTTCTCACAATTATTTGACCACTTAACTGAATGGCTTTTGTAAGTCCATCTGAATTTTGTAGAATTACTTTGCATTTTGTGAAGCACGTGGGTCAAATTGCACCCAGCTACTGTTGTCATGGTTTCATATCTTCAATCTCTGGTTTATACTGTTTGTCTCTAATACCCATGCTGCTGAATGTTAAAAAGACAAAAAGGTCCCCACTCAATGAGCACAGGCGCTGCTGTATATTCAAATGAGATGGGCCTTATATCAAACCACCCACACACAAACGTACTGTTTTAAACAAAGTTAGAACAATCCGGTGCATGTGTGGGAGTTGAGCTCAGGGAAACGAGACGCAGAATGTCTGATCTATTATTCTACAAAGAAGTGCACGCACATGGCCTCCATATGAAATATTAATGAAACTCTGCACACATCGATTTTTTTTTTAACAGGATACATTTTTTTCTTCCCTCCCCAAATTATTAATGCAGTGGTTACCAGATCATGCGTGCATGTGCTGATAACAAGCTTTTGAAAGATTATCCCTTTTATAAACTTGTTTAGGATAGCTAAGACTTTGTCTTTTTTTTTTTAAATATCGATTATTTTATTCAGCACGGCACATGCAATGATTGCAACATACATGTTCATACTCATCATCATGTGCTCAGTTTATCTCGCCTTGCATTAGGCAAACATTACATTTAGTGTGATTTCAGGCACATTTTATCATCTGTTGTTCAATGTCAACTGCTTCATGAGCGGAGCAATTTTATGTTGCCAGGTTTCAAGTTGCTATAGCAACACATGCCAGGAAACACATGGTACCTGAAATAGAAAAGCTCCTCTTCACAGGGATTCAGACATTCCTCTTCATTGAAAGGACTGAGATGAGCCTGACTGTAGGTGTGTGATTGTTTACCTAACCTTGTAAATTTGATTTCCCAACAGCAGTTATAAAAATGCCATTAACGACCAGCACAGCACAAGGCATCCCACTTGTAATGGGTTTTGGGAATAGCACTGTAACTTTTATCACTACTGCAAACTGCATCCAAGAAGAGGGAATGCAGACAATACAGCAGCACACCCATTATGTTTCTCTCGTTATATTAAGATGGTACACTAAAGGTGATGATACACAGGGCAACTTTTTGAGACTTTTTGTTGCTGGGCAATCTTGGCGAGTGATTGTTGCTTGGGCACTTTCCCATTGAAAATGCATGGGCAATACATTTATATCTGGATAATTTAGATCGTCGTGGGCCCTCTCTCACATTTGGGTTGCCCATTGACGGCAACATTGCCCAGCAATATTGCTCAAAAAGTTGCCCTGTGTATCATCACCTTAAGTGTACTTTGTAAGCAGTATTTAAGCATACCACGTGTTTTTTTGTTAAGTATAATATTAGATACATAAGGATTTAAAGGCTCATATAGTATGATATATGAGAATATTGAGCTCATACTCCAGGAGGAACAAAAACACCTCAGATATGGCAAAAAAGTAAGATGTAATTCTGATAGCTTGTGATGTAAATCAACGATAACATTATAGCAGACATAAAAGTTGTCACTGTTTCTCCTAATAATATGTCTCAGTAAGATTTATATTTAAATGCTTAGTTTTATGATCACAGCTCTGTAGTTTTTGTTGCGAGGGGCAAAAGTTATAACGCAATGCAATACAATGATGATTGAGAGATGTACAAATAAATGTGCCTCAAAAGCCTAGATTTTTCTTAAAAAATTATGTGTGGATGTGGATAATTAAGTAAACTTAAGTTGCTTCAGTCCAAGAAGTATTTATCTTGAAATATCACAAACAAAATGTGTTAATTTGTTTACTTGATAAAAATCTGTATTCATTTCACAGCAAAAAAGACACTTTTAGAATGATACTAAAAGGCTCTTGTTTATTTGCTAAAAAGGTATGAATCATAGGGCAGAAGGTATGTAGAAACGTGTGTACAGGTTTTCAGTTTAGTTCATGGTGATCATTTAGAGGGCTTATAAATCTGTGTATGAAATATGATAAAAGTGATAGGATATGATAAAATATTATTATAGTGTTAACTATGGCATCCTAAAAGTGTGGTGCTTCATGAGCAAGCTGAAAAAGCAGTGAGCTGCAATGCAAAAATCAAATCAAAGATTGTTTTTATTTAGGTTTTCTGTGGATAACATAAGGTACAAAAAAAGTACAGAATGCCTGTGGGAGACAGTTATGATTATTATTCTATGCATTATGAATTAACCTCCAGGACAGATATAATGATTGTATGACGACATATTGAAAATACATTCTTTTCACGTTAAGCAAGAACACAACAAATAACATGACAGCATCATAGAGGATTACTTCAAATCATAATTCCTAGTCCACAGGTAAAGAGGATTCCACTGAGATCAACACTTTTCTTTTATACATGAACTGTCAGCTGTCTAGTACATCTTTTATGTCTAGCTTGATCTTCAGCAGATTGTTTGATTTAAAGCCAGTCAAAACAAGTTGATGACAGTTTAATTTAATATAAAGCACATTTGCTCAAGTTGGTCTTCTATTATTACAACCTGTCATGGATTTGTTATTGTCACTGTCAGACTTCTGCTTTTGTATAATGTGATAAAATGGCAGTGGGAGAAAGAGTAGAGTAAACTTTAAAAGAAATCACACACACACACACACACACACACACACACACACACACACACACACACACACACACACACACACACACACACACACACACACACACACACACACACACACTAACTGACCTGTGTCTCAGCTGATTTTAGTTGAACATCAATATATAAGACCTGGCAGACAGGACACTGAAATTTCCAAGAAAATAAGGGAGGAGTTCAAGAAGTGTCATTTTGACTCGCAGTCAAGCATTTTCTAAAAAAAAAAAGTGATTTCAGTCAAGTCACAAAGGTCATCCAAGTTGTGTCCTGGTTGCCAATGAAACATGACATCATGGGTCAAGAGAAAGAGAGTTGCTCCTGAGGTCTTTCTCCATTTGTCTCAGGTTGGATTCAGCTACATCATTCATTCATTTAATCAATCAATCATTTTTTGTATTTCATTATCAGTATTTTTTGGTCTTTTAGTTGAGTAAATGCATTTAGTCTAGAACTACAATAACCATCGTGTTCACACGAGACACAACACCTCTACACCTTTACTAACAATTTATATCAGCATGGGGACAGTCAGTCAATAAATGAGGAAAAAAAGTAACTTGCATTACTTATTTGAAAAAGTAACTCCGCTATTCTATTGTAAATTTAAAAGTAATGTTACTTTACTAGTTACATGAAAAAAGTAATTGATTAGCTAACTACACCTTTAATTTCATGTTCGTAATATAGTATATTCACTAATGTGAATGTATAAGTGTCATGTTTAAACTATAAAATGTTAAATTATTGTATGTATAATTTATTTTTAAACTCGATTAAAGATAACTGCGGTAAAAGCATTGTTCATTGTTAGTTTATGTTAGCAATAGCTAAAGCTAATGTATAGAACCTTACTCTCAAGTGTTAAACAATCAACATGGTTAATGCTGTATTTTTTTATATTTTTTTTATATTTGTGGCAGTTAATTGGCTCCACACTCTTTTTCTGTTGTTTCTGGGTTTAACAGAAGCTTTTAGTCTCCAATGAAATGTCAAAACTGAATTTGTAACTATAGTTGAATGTAATCAAAGCTAATTAAACATTCATCTATCATAGTCATAATAACTGTAATCTAGACTAATTAACATTCCCCACTGAGTTGTGGTGTGTTTCCCCTCACTCCCTTTTTCTTTCTCTGGGATTTCGAACCTGTCGACGTTTCTAGCAGCGTTAAACATTCGCAGTAAGCCCGTTCTAACCTGGGTCTTCACACTTTCACCAACACATTGATGTTGTTTTCATGAGCACTCATTCATTAAAATCCTCCTGACTTCACTCTCTTCAACCAATCGTGAAGTCCTGCAGCTGGCATGTTTATTTAAAATATCATTAATTTCAATCTGGTCTAATTTTAATCAGGGCCACACAAGGTGAGATGGGCTTACCAGAGCCTTTATGTGAGTGAGTGAGTTGTGTGTGTGTGTGTGTGTGTGTGTGTGTGTGTGTGTGTGTGTGTGTGTGTGTGTGTGTGTGTGTGTGTGTGTGTGTGTGTGTGTGTGTGTGTGTGTGTGTGTGTGTGTGTGTGTGTGTGTGTGTGTGTGTGTGTGTGACCCTCACAGCATGATGGATTACACCTGGCCTCAAAGACACCTGAAATCTGTTTCTCTATGAAAGATGCTTGGAATAGTAATATGTGTTTTTAAGAAAACTGAAACAAAAAGACAAACTGATACTGAATGTGAAGAGAATCTTCCACACCAGTAGCAAATCTGTATTATGAGAGAAATGTATAATTAAAAATGTGCCATAATTAGATTTCCATGCTTCACATTAAACATTCTCTAGCTGAACACACTTCCTCTGTGTTTGAGTGCATGTGTGAGTTATATAATATAATATATAAAACTAACATATAGGCCTAACGGTTCATCCCTAGTGTACTGTATGTAGAAATTTACAGTTATAATAAATGCACAAGTACTGTTTATTGTTGTCTCATGTTACATTCACTAATGTTAATACATTTAAACTTATTGTAAAGTGTTACCAAAACAACAACAGAAGTCTATGCTAAGTCCTAATTCACAAAGCTAATAATTTGCACTAAACTGTTCTGCATTGTTTACACTGTGCTGTTTTATCTGTACAGTACCAAGCTGTTTGCACTCATTTTTGTAGTTGTGTTAATAGTTTATTTATTTCTAATTTCATTGTGTTTATCTGGTCTAGTCATGTAGTCTGCTGTTGTTTTTATGTAGCACTGTGATCCTGGAAGAATATTGTTTAGTTTCAATGTGTATGCCGTGTATCGTTTCAACGGTAACACTTTACACTAATATGCATTAATTCATGCTTCACTAATGCACAGATAATCATATGTTAAATATATGACTCATGAAGAACTAAACCATGAATGAATTATTACTGCATCAGAAACTTATAAAGAGTCTATATAACAGATTAAGTAATATATTAATTGGTTTTAATTAAATGTGTGTCATAATGTATTAATTCCTTAATAACATATTTTATTAACTAATAGTGTAAATTAATGTGTTAATTACCACAATGGGTTGAAGCCATGTATTTCAACTTCAAATTGTATGATTTAAAAAATCATTAGCTAAGGATTTGCAAATTTATCAGTATTTTATGAATTTAGTTGTTGAGTCACAAGACTATTAACTAATTGTTAAATAATAAGTCATTATGATTTTGACATCCACACTAAGCCATGGATTTCAATTTCCAACCATCTACAACCGGGAATCCCCTGTACCAGTACCAGATGAAGTGCCGCATCCAGTACCTTGTTGTTCAACATGAATATGCTAGGTTAGGCTTGAGGTCTAGGATTCAAAGGAGGAACACTGAGAACATGCGGCCAGGCACTACTATTTTATAACACTGGAAAAAGACAATAGAACGTCCATTATAGTCAATGATAGTGATGCGGCACGATGCTACTCGACACAACCAAACCCAGACAGTAAACTGATGTTTCTGATATACTCCGAGCTCTTGCGCTACTTCTGTTATGAAGGACAAATGGACTTGCAATGTTGTTGCGGCATGATGTGATAAGGTCACGTCCAGTTTAAACACGGTGTAACAGCGCTCAGTTCAGATGCTGGTGTGCTGATATTTATGTGCAGCCTAACTTATCCTTCGAACACATTCTATGATGAGCAACTGTCAAAACCCATAAATTATTTATTACTTAACAATTAGTTAACAGTCGTGTGCCTCAACAAATAAATTCATAACAATGATACATTTGCAAATTATTAGTTAATGATTAATTAAAGCAGACAACTGGAAGTTGAAGTAGCCTATATAAGCTTTGACCAACTCTGGTAATTAAATAATTAATTTACACTTTTAGCTAATACAGTATGTTATTAAGGAATTCATACATTATGACACATTTAATTAAAAACAGTTCATATATTACTTAATTTATCATATAGATTCTTTATTAGTTGCTGATGCAGTAATAATTATTCATTAGTGATTTAGTTCAGAGTCATACATAACATTATTATCTGTGCATTAGTCAAGCATGAATTAATGCATATTAGTGCACCCATATTATAAAGTGTTACCGTTGAAACAACAAAAAATCCAATCTAACTGACCAACTCCAAGCGTGTGTGGGTATGTGTGTGCGCTGCCAGGTCAATGTGTGTGACTTCACTGATCTGCTTTAACTGTTTTTCAACTCATTAACACACATGGTAAATGCATGCACACGCTGCATACGTCCTTGTGGCTTTGTGTTTCACATCTGTTGTGGATGACAGATGCCCTTTTGACAGAAATACCTTTAAAACTATTCAATAGTTCAACATATTTAGCCGAGACTAACTTTTTGGCCTTGACTAGCAAACTGGTCTGTTTAAACAGTAATGGGTTTCACACACACCTTACAAAGCAGCCCATTCATAAACAGTCGTCCTCTTCTTGATGTGCGTGAGTGTGTACATGTAGTCTGCTATACCTGTGTGAAGGGCAGTTCTCAGGGGAATGCAATTCGGAAAGTTGGCCCCACAAAGGCCCTATATAACATAATATATGATATAACATACTCATTGGGTTCAGGGGAGAGGAGACCCACCCAACATTTTGTCCTGTGAATATGAGCTAAATATCGCACATATTCTGTTACTGTATACAATAATGTAAACTTTATATTTTTGCTGTGATGCTATATAGTAAATGGACTGCATTTATATAGCGCTTTAACAGACTCATGGCCACCAAAGCGCTTTACATATTGCCTCACATTCATCACCCACTCATTCATACACCGACGGCGGTGTCAGCCATGCAAGGCACCATATCCAGCTCGTCGGGAGCAGCTGGGGTTAGGTGTCTTGCTCATGGACACCTCGACACTTGGTCAAGTGGAACCGGAGATAGAACCACCAACCTTCCGGTTTGTAGACAAACTACATGAACCACTAAGCCACTGCCGCCCCCATGTTAGTAAATGTAATCTGCAATTGCTGTTATTCGCGGAATTATCAATTTAACGTGCGTTGTGCTTTGGCACGGCACAGCGCATATGAATCCAATGTTTTGAGGAGAATGTGCGGCTGTCAGTCACCACAACGGTGTGGATACTGTCATTTGGAATCACAGATTCTACTTTTTGGAAGTACAGTATGACCAACATAAGAATTTTCACCGGAAAATGTCAGCTGAACAACTAAGTAACATCCACTTTTGTTCTGACCAACTAAGGGGAAAAAAGCATTGCAGTAAATCACGCTGATTAAATCTAACGATCGCTTATCATTAGGGGTGTAACGGTACGCAAAAATCACGGTTCGGTACGTACCTCGGTTTTAAAGTCACGGTTCGGTTCATTTTCGGTACAGTAAGGGAAAGAAATGCAAAACATTAAACTGCTGGTTGTTTACTATAAACTTTTTTTAACAATTTGTTTACACTTTTTTAAACACACTTTTTAATAAAATATAATTAATAAAAAATATATAAAATAAAAAAAGAATAAGAAATAAAATACTGCTGCAAAGTTCTCCACTAAATAAAATACTCTTAAACCAATACTGGCCATGACGCTAGCTAGCGAGAGGCTGGGCTAAAGCTGTGTATGTGGTGATCGGGCCGAATTTTAGGCAGTAGATTTTAGACAGCAGTAACCGAACCCGACCCAAGCCCGACGACAGGCATAAAGATGTTTATGTCCGAGCCCGACCCAAGAGTTAAAATCCCATTTTTTTTCTCATACTAATGACACATGTACGTTTGTTTGTGTGGAAAGCCCGCTTTTGTTAAGCAACTGAAAGGCATTTGGAAATGTCAACAGATGAGCACATCAGCGCGCATGGAGCAACAAGCGCTCTTAACACAGGCGCGCATGCACGCGTTTCGTTGTCACAGCAACATAAACAAATTTCCGCACACAGGAAGACCGATATTATGGTAATATTTTACATGTATTTGAATCACAAAAACGATTAATCAGATTTAATCAGTGCTACGCGGAGACTTCCGACACTTAATATGTTCGTGTGGAAACTCGGAATTGATGTATGTTCCGCACACAAAACAAGCCTAATTTACGTGAAAGATTGCATTCGGTGCACATGTGAACCGTACCGAAAGTCCTGTACCGAAACGGTCCGGTACGAATACATGTACCGTTACACCCCTACTTATCATATCACATCAAACCGTACAAATTATACTTTGTTCTCAAATGGTTAATGTTAACAACATCAGCATTGCATGACTACATTTAATTATCTTCTGATATTTATCCTTGTTTACGCTTGGGGCCGGTTGCAGTCTCTTTTTTTCTGTAGCAACTCAGAAGTCTTTCGCATTTTACAATGGGTGAATCTCCAGTTGTCACTGGTGATTGTCGTTTGAACCTTTCTGGATCTGCCATCAAATTGATACGTTTAATTATATCAAGTGCTGTGAGAAAAGGCTATAAATCTCCACCTCCAACATCCTCAAACCCAATATAGCCTACTAGCCGAGACACCTTCTTTATGTGTACAGATGTGACGTAATGACGCAAAGACATGCTCGAATTTACCGCGGAAATCCACCAGTACCACTGGAATTAAAAACATTATTACAAGCTTAGCGTTTTGAATCGACCTAAAACAAGCAGATAGTTTTCAAGACTAACTAGTTATGTACTTGCTCAAAAATTTATTTTGGATAATTTTTAACCTAAAAAAAGTTACGGACTGCAGCTTTAAGTGCATGTGTGCACAAAAGTTTGTGTATGTGGATTATAGCTATTTTCCTGTGAGCTTGTTCTTTCCAAGAATGCAAACATAATTGTGTGAGCTGTTTTTTTTTCATTGGCTCTTTAAATCATGAAAGGGTGTTAAATCTATCCATTAAAACAATCCACCCACTTTTACGCACTCTCATTTGGTTAAGTCTAAAACCGTCTCCAGCAACCGACCAAAACATGCGAGTAAACACACACACACACACACACACAATCTGCAAATCGCTTGAGGCGCTCCAGAACGCTGATATTGATCAGGTGGTGCACATCTGGATACTCTTTCCATAAAGTTTTAAACACTGGGGTTGTGAAGCGGTGACTCAGTAGCTCAGATAATAGCTACGGAGGATACAGTAAAAATACATTTACATGCTCCACCAGCTTTAATAATGGATTCCTGTTCGGGTGGGTGTTGTTATGGGATCTAATTTTCAGTATTTGTTGCTTCAGTGCTGTCACTGAAGAATCCCAAGTTTCTGAAATATCAATATACAACAAATGTTCTTACACTCTTTACAATACGTTTTGTCTTGTTGGCACAGAATCCCTTGCAACACAATTGTAGCTTCAGGGCTTTGACTTCTGGAAGAGGCTTGACAGAAAAACACATCGACACACTTCTCACATACACACTAAATTTGGCCAGAATAAAAATTAATCTGCACTGAGACTCTGAATTTCACATGTCCAGTTTAAAAATGTGGCAAGCACTTAAAGATAGTTCCCCCAAAAATTCATAATTTTCTCACCCTCATGTCATTCCAAACTGGTATGACTTTCTTTCATATACATAACGCAAAAAGTCTAAGTGATTTTTTTTTTTCAATGTCCATTCAATGAGTCAATTAACCCATTTGACTTCATTGTATGGAGAAAACTGTTATGTTCTGTCATGATGATCTTCAAATAAAATTTTTGTGCGAAATCTCACTTTAATATATGTTTGTTTGCATTTACTCTCTCTCTGACCCACATGCGTAATAACACACATTTATCTTTTTGATGAAAGGCCGCTTCACTCAATGCACCCTCTGTCATTACAAACACGTCAGTGCACACAAACACAAATCTCCAAAGAACAGATATGACATTCACACTACCCTGTCAAAACCAGGGCGTATCCCTATGACTAAATTAACCCTATCATGCTGGTCCTGTGGGTCAGTGATGTATCGCTATGGTCAGAGCAGAATGTACCACTCTGGCTTTTGTTTGAACAATCACTATGACTACAGCATGGTTGTTTGGGGCCATGTGCCATGTGTTACATTTCCTTCTCTGACCACAGCCTGCGCACGATAACAGGCCCGAACATAATGGCATTAGTCTCTCATTACCTTTCAAATGACAAATGTGCTTAATACTGTACCAATAAAGTAGATGTGTATTTTTAGCCTCTATGAGGAGATTCACATCAGAGAGTGGTCAGAAACACAGCTTCCACTTCATAAAATAAATAGGCTTTGTGAATTTAGCAACTGATATAAGCTATATACATCATACATATCAGAAAGGAGCACAACTCTTACACCCTCGACATCTGCTTTTTTTGTTGCCTCAGCAAGAAAAACCTTGGCGTTATCGAACAGCATACAGAATAAAGCTTTAAAGCATCGTGTTTATGTTACTCGCCATGGAGATTACGTTTTTATGAACCAATCTGCTGCTCAGTAATACGATTCTTCCTTGCCGTCTCTGGAGAGGGTAATTTACGGTTTACGGTGCCCTCAGAAGGGAAAACATAATAAATAACATTATGTAGCTTAAATAACATTAAGTTGCTTAAAGGCACTTCAGTGACATTGGAAGCTAGTGCAATTAAACAAGAACTTGGCTAATAACACAAAGCTGTAGCAGAATCGTTCTGTGTAGGTTTGCAGTTTTGCACTATTTTTGCTGAATTGCATTAGCTTTCAGTGTCAAGTTACAAATCGGTTTATTTATGGGCCCCAGGAAGACTAGCAACCACATTGTGGAAGCTAATGGGGATCCAAATAAATAAACAAATAAACAAATCGGTTTAATATGTTCTGAAAACAGTCGCACTGGCTTGATCTTCATTTAAAAGAAGCCTTAACAGGATAGTTCACCCAAAAATGTACATTCTATCATAATTTACTCTAAACGATTAATAACGTTCCACACCAGCGCACAAGTATAAACATCAGGCCACCTGGCCGCTTCATGCGTTTTCTCAGATCGGATAGCTATCTGATTTATCAAAACGATTCCATTTACACCTGGTCACATAAATGTGTTTTTGCAAAACGGATATAAATCCGATCTTCAATTCACGCGCAGATGCAGATTTAATGGAGTGCACGTCATCGAAAGCAACAGTGAGCTGCATTTTATTGATCGTCAGCTAAAATTTCGAAATCAAAGACCGCAATAAGAGAGAGCGGCAACAGCCCTGGTAAGATCATTTCATTTCTTTACTTTTAATAAAGATGATTGTGTGTTAAGCGTCTGTGACTAACTTTCACTTTGATTTGCGATAGTTTGCACGTTGGCTTGATGAATCGATGATCAGCTGCGGTGATGTGTTCTGCATTAGCGTCGTCATATCTGGCTATAACATGACATATAGCCTATAACACGCTTTCACACGTTACATTTTTAGCATTTTTGTTTAAAGTAAAATTTACATGTGGTTTCAACAACCAGATGCACTTGTCCAGTTTCGTCTGGAATGCGGCCCAGACCTCCAGAAGTGGTTTGAGCGATCGGAATTGAAATATCGAAATTTATATCGATATCGCAAAATTCATTATCGATATCGCAATATCACATTTTGTCAATATCGTGCACCCCTACCCCCGACTCATTTCCTGGTTCTCCTTCCCCATAAACAACAGGCAATCAAGGAGAGGGTTAACTTTTCATGCTACAGATTTCCCACAGTGGTCAGAAAGAAGACACTTTGTTTCTCTCAATATGACTCTAGTCGCGATCGCTCCAAAGCTAATCGCCGTCACTCTCTCACTTCTGACTTTGACTAGGGTATCATTTGAAAAATTATGGTCTCCTCTTCCCATTAATACCAAAATCTCAATTTTGAGTCACTGTGACTCATTTTGCTGGATCAGGTCACATATTTTGAAGAATGATTTTGGTTACCATTTGCTTTAAATTGGACAAAAAAAAGCCCAGAAATTTCTCAAATGTCTTCCTTTATGTTCAGCAGAAGAAAGAAACAACATTGTGGAGGAGGAGATCTAGCACTGGCTGAATGTTTACACATAGGCTACATACAAGCTGCTCATTCCCATTCCCTTTCCGTGACTGCTGTAGTGACGGGTGCACACACGCTATTTTACGGAACACAGTCATTAATCTCGCGATCGCAGATCCTTTCCCTCCCGAATATACACTTATACATTATCCTACTTGCAAACATTCCTTACACTCACATAAATCCCTTCCACTTGCATTATGCCTGAATTACATTTAGACGTACTTTAAGAGGTTTGAAATGTATGTTTTACCTGTGTAATGTGTGATGTGACCTGGGCATAGACAGTATGGTCCTGGGTCCGAGGAGGCGGCGGCGAACCAGAGCACTTCCGGAGACGGTCTTATGAAAGCCGCGCTCTTCCGGTGTGGTGAAGAGATTCCCAGTTTAGGACCCAAGCAATCTGATTGGTTCAAATCACGTTTTATTGGTAATCGCTTTAGTGCCTGGCTACAAATCAGATGTCACTTTATTATATAAGTCGTTTGAATGGTTTGAACTAACGTTATAACGACGACCATTAATGTCTTTTAATTTATATCTTTCATATACTAGTATAACCGAAGCTATAGATTGTTAAATTAAACATTGTTCTTTGTGTTTTTTTAGTTAGCTTAGCAGCTATCTGAAAATGCTGAAATTATTAGAGATAATGTTTTTTTCACCATATACGATATTTTTTGATAATAAACAGATATAAATGATACAAGCATTATTCTGTTTAAGAATTAATTTTGACATGACATGTTAATAAAAAAAAAAAAAATGTTTCAAGTGTTTTGTTTATTTTTATTTTTTTTTGCGCTTTGTGAATAGGCCTATTGCACACCTGTGGATTAAACATCACCTTGCACCAGAGCGCATTTTCGAGTTGAGACATTTTTTCCCCTACATCAAGGACATTACCAAAAGAAGCCTGCTGAAAAGCGACTTCTTAACAAAAATTATGCGTAATGACCAAATTAAATTTTTTGACCAATCAACTTCAAGAAGTCTAAACAACAAAAACAGCAGACATTTTGTTTTTGTTTATTTTGTTCAAATCTACAGAAGAAATTCAACACTATGTACCATCTTGCCGTTCTTTTTCTCTTTTTTTACTGTCATGTTCACACTGAATTTCATTATCATTCCTTTTTCTCTATTTGTTCTGACACCCAGTTTGTGGTGGGTGGTTCTGAACATCTGTGTGTTGGAACAAAACAAGAGGCAATTTCTGGGTGGATGGTATTTTCCACAGTCATTTTTGTGAGGTCATTGTAAGACTGTGCGCACCATTAGATTATTTGGAAGAACACATGTAATATCTCCATACACATGCTAAAGAAATTCTGGATCTAAATGAAATGACAATTTAATGAATTTTTAAGTCATTACTTCTGTGACTAAATGATTCCAAATGCTATATACATATTAATAATATAAACATTAACATAATACATTTGGTATTAGTGTATAAATGATGGAACATCAATTATGGTATTATTCTATAACGAGCAATGACATAATTAAGATACTGATAATTTATTTTTCCCACTTTATTTTACATTTAAGAACAACTTAAAAAAACAGAAAAAGATTAGATTAAAAATTAGACTAGCTGTTTTGACTCAATTCGACCAAAGTTCACATATATGTAGTTCCATGCAAAACATACTGAAAAATGCTTTTGTTAATTATCCAATGATTGTGTAAGCACACCAGTTATCATCACAAACCAAACTCATGGGACATGTGCCGTATAACTTCATTAGCAAGGGCGTTTGTGACAAAACTGAAGATCATCTGGACAGAGTCAGAATTTTTTTTTTTTCTCATTTATCCTTCAAGACATTTGAACCCAAACATTTATAGAAAGAGTGTTCAAGACAAAGGGAAGCTGGAAATGAGACCTATAGCAGGTTCTTTTGTCTCAGGTATAAAGAAGTCAGTGGAGTCAGGAGAGGTTTCATCAGCAGAGCAGTTAGTTCAGCTTAATGCATGTTTGCTTGAAAGCCTTTGAAGTCAGCCCTAATATGCTTTTGATAAGTCAGGCATTATGGGTAATTACAGTATACTTCACTACTTGTTGAGAGAGAGAAAGAGGGAGGGATAGTAAGAGTAACAGAAAATAGAAATATAGATTTCCCTGAGGTGTATTGTCCTTCTGCAAAACAGCACCACCGCTTTTGTATCATTTGTTAGAACAAAGGAAACAGAGAGAGACAGAGCAACTGAGAGAGAAAGAGAATATTAAAATTGTATTAAAATGAATAAGGGTCTTGATGACCCAAAGCTCACAAGATATTGGAACAATATAATGATCCATTATTAAACTTGCCGCAGACAGCATGCGGCTTAAGACCATTATCTCATGGACCTCAAAAATGATTTTTTTTAATATCCATAAATCCAGTGCAACCATTTGTTCAGCATCATGAACGGAGCATAGCAGAGTTGCTGGGAATCTAGCACTTAACATTTTCCTCCAAAAAACATAATTAAAAGGTTTCAATCAGAATTATTAAATTATTCTGAATTGTTAACAAAATGTAGAGGCTGAAAAAAGTCATAATAAAAGTGCAATCTGTGACTGTTTCTTTCCATTTCCAGAGACTCCAGGGGTGTGTGTGGGGGGGATTCCAGTCTCTGTGAGGCTGAACATGTTTAATCTGTAGGATACAGTTCTCTCTTACTCATGCACTGCTGGGGGATTTCTTTAGAAGCTTCTCTTCAAGCACACATTTTCCAGGAAGATGAAATGACAACATAAATACAGCAAATACTTTCCTTCCGAGGATTCTTTCCTCATTTGTTCAGATATGTTCCTCACTGCATGATCATATCATCTGAATTTGACGTGAAAACAAGCTTGTCCTTTACTGACAGCTCTGTCCTTTTAAAGTGGCAGTGTAAGTCAGAATGGACAATGACCAAATGCATCAGTATCCAGTGAAGGGATTTAGCTCCATTAAAGTGGCAATGTGATATTGTATTTTAATGAAACGACCAGAGTGCACTTATCTTTCCCTATTCCATAGACTAATCTGATGATGGGCTAATCTGATATGGCTCATTTCTTACAGTATTTAAATGTAAATATTAGCATAACTCTATACTGAAATAAATTATGAGGAGCAATTAAACCAGCAAACAATGTATTACAGAAATCGCAAATTTCTTAATCTTTATTTCACTTGAATTCTATTTAATCTGCACTATGGATTTTAGTTTTAATAAAGTGTAAATTGAATAGATGAAAACTTAAATAAGGCAATAATAAGGCAATCGGGGAGACTGTTTCTAGCTGTCACATTAACCCCTGTGAATATTTCTGAAGGTGATACAGATCATTTCTGAATAGAAACAAAACTTAAAGTCTTCACTACAATTAAATCAATTGAACATTTTAACCATTATTTCTAAGGAGAAAAGATACATTATATATATATGTAACATGAAAAATAATAAACAAAAGGTAAACACAACGTAAGCATTCTGTGATTACTCAAGAGCACTTAAGTTACAATGCTTTTAGGAAAATGTCCATAATTCTAAAATGATTTATATACTCATTTTTAGGATCTACTGTACTTAGGATATCAATAATTAAAAAAATAATCTGACAAAACCTAAAGGGAAGATCTTCAAAACAGCAGAGCTCTTGGTTGCTCTTCTCTTCTTTTCTCCTTTGTCTTACAGATTTTCAGCAACCCTCATCACAAGGGTTGAGAATGAGAGAGGAAAACCCCAGATCCTTCTGAGGATTCCTGTCTCCCTTTGTTCTTCTTTTGGATACCAAAGCCAGAAGAAAGTGAGGATGTAATCCCAGAAACACGCTGGTGCTTGACATCAACAAACACACTGTCAGCGTTTCAAAGCCGGGTGTGTGCACTCATGATTTGCCATGCATAGAGATGAGAGATACGAGTGAAAATGTGGTGGATACGCAATAGAGTGCAAGCCACAAACACAAACAAACACATGCATTTTGACAATGACACTCTTTTTCACTTGCAGTCACAGCCTAGAAAAGTGCTCATACACCAGTGAATGTCAGACTGCTTCAGTTGTGTACAATCACATACACACATTTGAGAAGTGCAGCCTGCATAACATCAACAGTCTAGATTGAGATCTCGTCATGTCACTGCCTGCAACATCAGGTGCATTCTTCAATCATAACGTTGCCAGAGTGCACATGAAAACACAATCAAACCACCCAAGATAAGAAAATCCCAGAAGGTGAATGGTCCAATGGCACCCTATTGACTTGCAGTGTGTGATCAGTGACACACACATCAAGTGGGGGAAAAGAAAAGAAAAGTCTTTATAGCAAGTTTAACTTGGTCAAAGCTAGTCATCTAGTACAATCACTAACTGATAGTTGGTCTCAACCAGGGGGTTTCAGCAAACTTCCAAGGTGGAATAAAGATGACTTAAAAAGTATTTAAATAATAAAATTATTAATATATTAAAATAAAATTGTAAAAAAGCACATAGAATCAAGAACTGAAATCATGTTTCTCAATTCCCTCAATGCCTATATATTTTTTTTTTATTAAAGAACATGCTGTTCTTGAAACTTTTGTAATCACAAAATGTATTGTGGGTTAATTAAATATATAAATAAATCCAGGCAAATAAATAAAAGTTTGAAAACAAGCAACTTTGTCATTATTACAGCAGAAATACTGAAAATGTCTTAGCCTGCCCTACACTCTACAAAATAAAGGTTACAAAAGAAAGGGGAGTTTGACAACAAATGTCACTTTTTGGGTTTAACCAAATAACCTTTTAGTAAAAAATTAAATAAAAATTCTTAGTGAAGAGCACTAACCTGAAGAACCGTTTTCCATTCTAAAGAACCTTCTGTGCCATGGAAAGCTTCCATTGATGTTCAGGGTTCTTTATGTAAGAATTTTTTTTTAGAGTGTATATGGGATCCTTTGACTAATGTGTTGGACAATATGGGACTTCCCTTAACAGGGAACATTCTCAGAACTTTAGCTACTGTTCTGGCAAGGTTCTTTATGAGCAAACAATCTTCCAGTAACATTAATAGAATGTTTGTTCAAAGTTATCTGGTCAATAATAATGTTATTAAAACATTAGCTCAAAAGTGTTATTGCATCATTCATGGAATGTTTTTTCTGAAACATTTAAGTTACCATTACTAGTTCTTTTACCCAGAAGGTTCAGACATGATGTGACGTGATATGTGACGCATCTCAGAGATGGTACAAGATGGGGATTTGTGGTTAAAAAATTATATATATATTTTAGAAAATGACCGATCGTTTCGCTAGATAAGACCCTCGTTCTCGACTGGAATTGTGTCGAGCATTTGAAGCTGCATTGAGACAGACATTTGAACCTTCTTTGAACATTGGAATATTTGGTTGCCGTTGACGTCCATTCTGTGTAGAAAAATGTGTTTTCCTCAAAAACGTACTCGGTTACTAACGTAACCTCGGTTCTCTCTAGAGAGAGGAACGAGTACTGCGTTGTCGTAGCAACGCATTGGGGAAAATCCTTTTCCACGAGAATACTGAAGCAAAAAATTATCCTTAATTTTGTATCAATGTAAAACGCATTGCCACAGCATACAGACCTAGGCGAGACAGCTCGCGCGCCTATTGGCTGCTGTGCGGCAAATGCTTAAGCCAATCGAGCGAGCCCTTGAGTGACCTCACACCCAATGAGGGCGCTTCGCGCCCTCCTGCGTCACGTCCCGCCGAAACGGGCGTGGCTTAGGGCTATATAATTCGCTCACAGGCTTATGAACTCTGATTTTTAAAGCGAAACAACCAGAGCGTATACACGGCAAGAAACGCAGTACTCGTTCCTCTCTCTAGAGAGAACCGAGGTTACGTTAGTAACAGAGTACGTTCTCTTACGAGAGATACTCTCGTACTGCGTTGTCGTAGCAACGCATTGGGGAACACCCTGTAAGACGCCGTGTATGCAGTGATCCGACACCATAGACCCAGAGCACTGAGCTGGGGTTCATATAGTACATAATCACCTGTAGGACTCACAGAGAATCCTGAAAGAGGTGGGTTCAAACCACCATCTCTCACAAAGTTGACTGCACTTAGCAGATCTGCCACAAAAATGACTGCACTCAGCAGTTCAGCATAACAATGCCGTAAACAACGACTGAAAACTCAGTCTAATACAAATACGGTTGATTAAACCGATATTATCCTGGCCTGTAAGGCGGGCACCTCGAGGTTATAAAACCTGATAAATGTAGACGGTGAGGCCCAGCCTGCCGCCATACGAAATATCCTGTAAGGCAATCCCACTCGACCAAGCCCACGAAGAAGCCATACTTCTCGTGGAGTGCGCTCTAAACACCCAAAGGGCACTGAATGCCTTTGGATGCGTACGCTAGAGCTATCGCGTCTACTATCCATCTGGATAGGCTCTGCTTCGAAGTGGCCAGTCCCTTGAGACGCCCACTAAACGAAACAAAAAGCTGCTCCGTCTGTCTGAAAACAGACGAGCGCGGACACGTAAGCTCTCAACGCCATCACTGGGCAGAGAAAATTATCGTCCATATTGTCCCCAGTGACCGGAAGGGCAGACAGGGAAATAACCTGCGCCCTAAACGGTGTGTTTAGGGATTTTGGAACGTAACCATGCTTAGGTTTGAGCACGACTCTGGAGTCATTAGGCCCCAAACTCCATGCACAACGCGCTCACAGAGAGCGCGGTGTAAGTCCCAAACGCGCTTCACTGAAGCGAGAGCCAGGAGAAACACCGTCTTGCGCGACAAGTGTTTCATATCAATCTCCTGAAGAGGCTCAAAAGGAGGACCCTTCATGGCGTCCAGCACCGTGGAAAGGTCCCAAACGGGAACAGTGGGAGGTCTGGGTGGATTAAGTCTCCTAGCTCCTTTAAGGAACCGAATGACTAAATCGTTCCTTCCTATGGACTGGCCGTGTGCGGTTTCAGAAAAAGCCGCTATAGCCGCCACATATACTTTGAGTGTGGAAGGGGATCTCCCCGTTATCCAACAGCTCTTGTAAGAAGGACAAAACCTCTGTTACTCCGCAGTCTGGGGGTGACACGCCACGAGACGTGCACCAGCCAGAAAAATCTGACCATTTAGACGCATAGAGCCGTCGCGTAGACGGAGCTCTAGCTTGTGTGATCGTATTTAGCACTCCCTGAGGGAGGTCAGCGGATACCCGTTGATGGCCCACACATGAAGGGACCATAGTTCCGGGTGAGGATGCCAAATCGAACCATTTGCTTGAGAAAGGAGATCCCTCCTCAGAGGCACTGGCCACGGGGCGGTGCTGGCTAACTGCATCACAGCTGGGAACCAGGGTTGATTCAACCATAGCGGTGCTATCAGCAGCACTGAGCATCCTTCCTCCCTGATCCTCTCCACCACTTGGGTCAGGAGGGAGACAGGGGGAAAAGCATATAGAGGACGGCGCGGCCACTGATGAGCCACTGATGAGCCCCTGCTTTTTGAGTAAAATTCTGGACAGTGAGCGTTTTCTGGAGACGCAAAGAGGTCTACTTCCGCTCTGCCCGAATTTCTTCCACAACAGTTGTACTGTGTGTGGGTGTAACGACCATTCTCCTGCCGGAACGCGGTTCCTGGACAGTACATCTGGTCCAACATTCAGGTGCCCTGGCACGTGAGCCGCCCTTAGTGAAAGGAGGTTGCAGCGCGCCCATACCAGAAGGCGTTTGGTCAGCCTGTATAACGACAGGGACCTGAGGCCGCCCTGGCGATTTATGTATGACACCACTGACATGCTGTCTGAACGTATCAGTACATGGCAGCCCATAATCAGGGGACGAAAGCGAGTGAGTGCTTTGCACACTGCTAACATCTCGAGCAAGTTTATGTAGAAGAGCTTCTCTCGCTCTGACCAAAGGCCAAACAGCGGTCTGCCCTCGAGCAGCGCTCCCCATCCTGCGTTGGATGCGTCCGTAGACACCACCCTCAGACTCGAGGAAGTCCCTAGGCTTACACCTGACAGGTACCAGTCTTTTGACTTCCAAGGTTTCAAAGCTGCAACGCAAGCTTGATTGACCTTGAGGCGAAGCCCGACCGGTGGCCCATGCTTTGCAGGGCACCCTCCCTTTGAGCCATATCTGCAGCGGGCGCATGCGTAGCAGGCCCAGCTGGAGTACTGCTGATGCTGAGGCCATCAGACCTAACATTTTCTGAAAGCCTCTTTAGAGGGAGAACAACGCCGCAGCGGAATGAGCTGACTGTGCGCTGAATGACATTGACAGCGAGTTCAGTTCCAGTCCCAGAAAAGAAATATTCTGTCTGGGGGATAGCGAAGGGGGAACTCTTTTCCCAGTTTACTGTGAGACCGAGATTCTCGAGGTGACTCAGCAGCAGGGCTCTGTGCGCCACTATCTCTGAATGAGATTGGGGCTAGAATGAGCCAATCGTCCAAATAGTTCAGCACTCGAACACCCTGCAGTTTGAGGGGAGCGAGTGCTGCGTCCATGCACTTCGTAAATGTACGGGGTGCTAGAGACAAGCCGAACGGCAGGACTTTGTACTGGTATGCCTGGCCCTCGAAGGCGAATCTCAAAAATCGCCTGTGACGTGACGCAATCTGTATTTGAAAATACGCGTCCTTTAGATCTACTGACACGAACCAGTCTCCTTGGCGAACATGCGCGAGGATTTTTCTGGTCGTTAGCATTCTGAACTGGCATTTCACAAGCGCTCTGTTCAGCTGCCTCAGATCTAGTATGGGTCTGAGACCCCCGTCTTTTTTGGGTACCAGGAAGTATCTGCTGTATAGCCCCCCTTCGCTCTGAGCCTGAGATAAAGGTTCGATAGCCTTTTTTCTCAGAAGTTTCTGAATTTCGGCTCGAAGTAGGTGTGCTACATTCGAATCTACCGAAGTCTCGACGCGCGCCTCGTGGTGGCGAGGGCGTCTGCGAAACTGCAGCGAATAGCCTTCTTTTATGATGTTTATCACCCATTTCGAAACCCCGGGAAGCTTTTCCCATGCATCTGCACGTGTAGCTAGGGGCTGAGTGAAAAGCGCGCTCTGATCGACTCGCGATACAGCGGCTTTCGTGAGCTGCGACAGAAATGTCTTGCTCGCAACATCTGAGGCCGGGGCCCGCGCTGATGATAGCGGGCAGAATGTCCGCGCTCAACCCCCTCGACAGCATTTAGGCGAGAGAGGGAGGGCTGGACGGGCTCCGTAGGAACCGTGATGCTTGTGTGGGAACGCGGGCACTGGGGACCGGGCACGTTTACCACCTTTATAGCATCGCTCGCCGGAGCGGAGCGCCTGCACGCAGGTTTCGTTTTTACAGAAACCGTGCGATGAGCAGGAGGTAGCATTAGTGAGCACTGGGTAGTGGGCACGTGTGCTACTTTTAACGCGCAATCGAACTGAATCGATTTTATGTGTGCGGGCCCTGTGTGTGGGGCCGTGTTTGTGTGTAGGGATGGGCACATTACAGTGGGCAGTCTTACTACACATGAAACACCATCGGCCGTGGGCCGGGACA
>JARPMJ010005438.1:2500-15000 GCA_033366665.1 Phoxinus dragarum
TACTCTACATCTACTGTCCTCTACTGTCCTCTACTGCACTCTACTGTCCTCTACATCTACTGTACTCTACTGTCCTCTACATCTACTGTACTCTACTGTCCTCTACTGTCCTTTACATCTACTGTACTCTACTGTCCTCTACTGTCCTCTACTGTCCTCTACTGCACTCTACTGTCCTCTACATCTACTGTACTCTACTGTCCTCTACATCTACTGTACTCTACTGTCCTCTACTGTCCTTTACATCTACTGTCCTCTACTGCACTCTACTGTCCTCTACATCTACTGTACTCTACTGTCCTCTACATCTACTGTACTCTACTGTCCTCTACTGTCCTCTACTGCACTCTACTGTCCTCTACATCTACTGTACTCTACTGTCCTCTACTGTCCTCTACTGCACTCTACTGTCCTCTACATCTACTGTACTCTACTGTCCTCTACATCTACTGTACTCTACATCTACTGTACTCTACTGTCCTCTACTGTCCTCTACTGCACTCTACTGTCCTCTACATCTACTGTACTCTACTGTCCTCTACATCTACTGTACTCTACTGTCCTCTACTGTCCTTTACATCTACTGTACTCTACTGTCCTCTACTGTCCTCTACTGTCCTCTACATCTACTGTACTCTACTGTCCTCTACTGCACTCTACTGTCCTCTACATCTACTGTACTCTACTGCACTCTACTGTCCTCTACATCTACTGTCCTCTACTGTACTATACTGTCCTCTACATCTACTGTCCTCTACTGTCCTCTACTGTCCTCTACATCTACTGTACTCTACTGCACTCTACTGTCCTCTACATCTACTGTCCTCTACTGTACTCTACTGTCCTCTACATCTACTGTCCTCTACTGTCCTCTACTGTCATCTACATCTACTGTACTCTACCTATACTGTCCTCTACATCTACTGTACTCTACTGTTCTCTACATCTACTGTAGACTACATCTACTGTACTCTACATCTACTGTCCTCTACATCTACTGTCCTCTACTGTCCTCTACATCTACTGTACTCTACATCTACTGTACTCTACTGCACTCTACTGTACTCTACTGTACTCTACTGTCCTTTACCTCTACCGTACTCTACTGTCCTTTACTGTCCTTTACATCTACTGTACTCTACATCTACTGTCCTCTACATCTACTGTCCTCTACTGTCCTCTACATCTACTGTACTCTACATCTACTGTACTCTACCTCTACTATCCTCTACTGCACTCTACTGTACTCTACTGTACTCTACTGTCCTTTACCTCTACTGTACTCTACTGTCCTTTACTGTCCTTTACATCTACTGTACTCTACATCTACTGTCCTCTACATCTACTGTCCTCTACTGTCCTCTACATCTACTGTACTCTACATCTACTGTACTCTACTGCACTCTAACTCTACATCTACTGTACTCTACTGTCCTTTAAATCTACTGTACTCTACTGTCCTCTACATCTACTGTATTCTACTGTCCTTTACATCTACTGTACTCTACTGTCCTTTACAACTACTGTATTCTACTGTCCTTTACAACTACTGTATTCTACTGTCCTTTAAATCTACTGTACTCTACTGTCCTTTACAACTACTGTATTCTACTGTCCTTTACATCTACTGTACTCTACTGTCCTTTACAACTACTGTACTCTACTGTCCTTTACAACTACTGTATTCTACTGTCCTCTACATCTACTGTATTCTACTGTCCTTTACATCTACTGTACTCTACTGTCCTTTACATCTACTGTACTCTACTGTCCTTTAAATCTACTGTATTCTACTGTCCTCTACATCTACTGTATTCTACTGTCCTTTACATCTACTGTACTCTACTGTCCTTTACAACTACTGTATTCTACTGTCCTTTACATCTACTGTACTCTACTGTCCTTTACAACTACTGTACTCTACTGTCCTTTACAACTACTGTATTCTATTGTCCTTTACATCTACTGTACTCTACTGTACTCTACTGTACTCTACTGTACTCTACATCTACTGTACTCTACTGTATTCTACATCTACTGTACTCTACTGTACTCTACCTCTACTATCCTCTACTGTACTCTGCATCTACTATCCTCTACTGTACTCTACCTCTACTATCCTCTACTGTACACTACATCTACTGTACTCTACATCTACTGTACTCTACTGTCCTTTACATCTACTGTACTCTACTGTCCTCTACATCTACTGTACTCTACTGTCCTTTACATCTACTGTACTCTACATCTACTATCCTCTACTGTACTCTACTGTACTCTACCTCTACTGTACTCTACTGTCCTCTACATCTACTGTACTCTACTGTCCTTTACATCTACTGTACTCTACATCTACTGTACTCTACTGTACTCTACTGTACTCTACTGTCCTCTAAATCTACTGTACTCTACTGTACTCTACATCTACTGTACTCTACTGTACTCTACTGTACTCTACTGTCCTCTAAATCTACTGTCTTCTACTGTCCTCTACCTCTACTGTCCTCTACCTCTACTGTCCTCTACCTCTACTGTACTCTACTGTCCTCTACTGTCCTCTACTGTCCTCTACCTCTACTGTCCTCTACTGTCCTCTACTGTCCTCTACCTCTACTGTACTCTACTGTACTCTACTGTACTCTACCTCTACTGTACTCTACCTCTACTGTCCTCTACTGTCCTCTACTGTCCTCTACCTCTACTGTACTCTACTGTACTCTACTGTACTCTACTGTATTCTACCTCTACTGTCCTCTACCTCTACTATCCTCTACTGTACTCTACCTCTACTATACACTACCTCTACTGTCCTCTACTGTACTCTACCTCTACTGTCCTCTACCTCTACTATCCTCTACTGTACTCTACCTCTACTATACACTACCTCTACTGTCCTCTACCTCTACTGTCCTCTACTGTCCTCTACTGTCCTCTACCTCTACTGTACTCTACCTCTACTGTACTCTACCTCTACTCTACCTCTACCTCTACTGTATTCTACCTCTACTGTTCTCTACTGTCCTCTACTGTACTCTACTGTCCTCTACTGTACTCTACTGTCATCTACTGTACTCTACTGTCCTTTACCTCTACTGTACTCTACTGTCCTTTACCTATACCATACTCTACTGTCCTCTACCTCTACTCTCCTCTACTCTCCTTTACCTCTACTGTACTCTACTGTCCTCTACTGTCCTTTACCTCTACTATCCTCTACTGTCCTCTACCTCTACTATCCTCTACTGTCCTCTACCTCTACTGTCTTCTACTGCCCTCTACTGTCCTCTACTGTCCTTTACTGTCCTCTAAATCTACTGTCTTCTACTGTCCTCTACTGTCCTCTACCTCTACTGTCCTCTACTTTACTCTACTGTCCTCTACCTATACTGTACTCTACTGTCCTCTACTCTCCTTTACCTATACTGTCCTCTACTGTCCTTTACCTCTACTATCTTCTACTGTCCTCTACCTCTACTATCCTCTACTGTACTCTACTGTACTCTACTGTCCTCTACTGTCCTCTAAATCTACTGTCTTCTACTATCCTCTACCTCTAATGTCCTCTACTGTACTCTACTGTCCTCTACCTCTACTGTCCTCTACCTCTACTGTACTCCACCTCTACTGTCCTCTATTGTCCTCTACTGTCCTCTACCTCTACTGTACTCCACCTCTACTGTCCTCTATTGTCCTCTACTGTCCTCTACCCCTACTGTCCTCTACTGTCCTCTACCTCTACTGTCCTCTACCTCTACTGTACTCCACCTCTACTGTCCTCTATTGTCCTCTACTGTACTCTACCTCTACTGTCCTCTACCTCTACTGTCCTCTACCTCTACTGTACTCCACCTCTACTGTCCTCTATTGTCCTCTACTGTACTCTACCTCTACTGTCCTCTACCTCTACTGTTCTCTACTGTCCTCTACCTCTACTGTACTCTACTGTTTTCTACTGTACTCTTCTGTACTCTACCTCTACTATCCTCTACTGTACTCTACTGTACTCTACTGTATTCTACTGTACTCTTCTGTACTCTACCTCTCCTATCCTCTACTGTGCTCTACCCTTAGGGTTAGGGTTAGGGTCTACTATACACTACCTCTACTGTACTCCACTGTCCTCTACTGTACTCTACCTCTACTGTACTCTACTTTACTCTACCTCTACTGTATTCAACCTCTACTGTACTCTACTTCACTCTACTGTACTCTACTGTCCTCTACTGTCCTCTAAATCTACTGTCTTCTACTGTCCTCTACATCTACTGTCCTCTACTGTACTCTACTGTCCTCTACCTCTACTGTCCTCTACTGTCCTCTACCTCTACTGTACTCTACCTCTACTGTCCTCTACTGTACTCTACCTCTACTGTCCTCTACTGTACTCTACTGTCCTCTACCTCTACTGTCCTCTACCTCTACTGTACTCTACCTCTACTGTCCTCTACTGTCCTCTACTGTCCTCTACTGTCCTCTACCTCTACTGTACTCTACCTCTACTATCCTCTACTGTACTCTACCTCTACTGTAGACTACCTCTACTGTACTCTACCTCTACTGTATTCTACCTCTACTGTTCTCTACTGTCCTCTACTGTACTCTACTGTCATTTACCTATACCATACTCTACTGTCCTCTACCTCTACTGTCCTCTACTCTCCTTTACCTCTACTGTACTCTACTGTCCTTTACCTCTACTATCCTCTACTATCCTCTACTGTCCTCTACTATCCTCTACTGTCCTCTACTGTCCTCTACCTCTACTGTCCTCTACTGTCCTCTACTGTCCTCTAAATCTACTGTCTTCTACTGTCCTCTACTGTCCTCTACTGTACTCTACTGTCCTCTACCTATACCGTACTCTACTGTCCTCTACCTCTACTGTCCTCTACTCTCCTTTACCTATACTGTTCTCTACTGTCCTTTACCTCTACTATCCTCTACTGTCCTCTAAATCTACTGTCTTCTACTGTCCTCTACCTCTACTGTCCTCTACTGTACTCTACTGTCCTCTACCTCTACTGTCCTCTACTGTCCTCTACCTCTACTGTACTCTACCTCTACTGTCCTCTACTGTACTCTACCTCTACTGTCCTCTACTGTACTCTACTGTCCTCTACCTCTACTGTCCTCTACCTCTACTGTACTCTACCTCTACTGTCCTCTACTGTCCTCTACTGTACTCTACCTCTACTGTCCTCTACCTCTACTGTCCTCTACTGTCCTCTACCTCTACTGTACTCTACTGTATTCTACTGTACTCTTCTCTACTCTACCTCTACTATCCTCTACTGTACTCTACTGTACTCTACTGTATTCTACTGTACTCTACCTCTACTATCCTCTACTGTACTCTACCTCTACTGTCCTCTACTGTCCTCTACCTCCACTGTCCTCTACCTCTACTGTCCTCTACTGTCCTCTACTGTCCTCTACCTCTACTGTACTCTACCTCTACTGTACTCTACCTCTACTGTAGACTACCTCTACTGTACTCTACCTCTACTGTATTCTACCTCTACTGTTCTCTACTGTCCTCTACTGTACTCTACTGTCATTTACCTCTACTGTCCTCTACTGTCCTCTACTGTACTGTACTGTCCTCTACCTCTACTGTACTCTGCCCTATACTGTCCTCTACTCTCCTTTACCTCTACTGTACTCTACTGTCCTTTACCTCTACTATCCTCTACTGTCCTCTACCTCTACTATCCTCTACTATCCTCTACTGTCCTCTACTGTCCTCTATCTCTACTGTCCTCTACTGTCCTCTAAATCTACTGTCTTCTACTGTCCTCTAACTGTCCTCTACTGTACTCTACTGTCCTCTACCTATACCGTACTCTACTGTCCTTTACCTCTACTATCCTCTACTGTCCTCTACCTCTACTATCCTCTACTGTACTCTACTGTCCTCTAAATCTACTGTCTTCTACTGTCCTCTACCTCTAATGTCCTCTACTGTACTGTACTGTCCTCTACCTCTACTGTCCTCTACTGTCCTCTACCTCTACTGTCCTCTACTGTCCTCTACTGTACTGTACTGTCCTCTACCTCTACTGTACTCTACCTATACTGTCCTCTACATCTACTGTCCTCTACCTCTACTGTCCTCTAATGTCCTCTACTGTACTGTACTGTCCTCTACCTCTACTGTCCTCTACTGTCCTCTACTGTACTCCACCTCTACTGTCCTCTACTGTCCTCTACCTCTACTGTACTCCACCTCTACTGTCCTCTACTGTCCTCTACTGTCCTCTACCTCTACTGTACTCTACTGTATTCTACTGTACTCTTCTTTACTCTACCTCTCCTATCCTCTACTGTACTCTACCCTTAGGGTTAGGGTTAGGGTCTACTATACACTACCTCTACTGTACTCTACTGTCCTCTACTGTACTCTACCTCTACTGTACTCTACTTCACTCTACTGTACTCTACCTCTACTGTACTCTACTGTACTCTACCTCTACTGTACTCTACTGTACTCTATCTCTACTGTACTCTACCTCTACTGTACTCTACCTCTACTGTACACACACATCTGAACAAGAAACACACAGACACACACATCGGAGCCAGAAACACACAGACACACACATCGGAGCCAGAAACACACAGACACACACTGAAGGAACTGAATGCAAGCTACCGATGGTCTGGAAGTTCAGAGCGACGAGCTGACAGCCGGCGTTCCAGAAGACTTGAGGCATGTAGTTCGAGGAGTCGACTCGCGTTCCTTTGGGATAAATTCTGCTCAGCTGTAACTTATTATACCTGTGTGAAGGAGTTAAGAATCTCTAACAAAGGATACAATTCTATAATAATGACATTGTTGGTTCATTGGCCAGAGGAGAACTGAGCAACTGAGTCTGGGTTCTCTCAAGGGTTTTCCGCCATTCTGTCACTGATGGAGTTTGGGTTCCTACCGCTGTCGCCTGTGATGGATTTCTAAATGTTAGATGGATTAACTAACATTTATTTTTCTTGCAGGAATAACATTCATATTATTTTGTATTCTACATGTTTCCAAACCTTTCAGTGTGTGTTTCTCTGAATCATGTCTGAATATAACAAAAGGGGAAATGAAACTAGACGGATGTCTAGGCCTAGGATGACTTTGAGTACCAAAGTGAAGCAATCAAGAAAACAGAGTTTGCGTCTACCTAGTAACAGAAGTGTTTGCTTATAAAGAACCAATCAAATTGTAGGAAATTATGTAGTGAATCATGTTACCTCTGCCATGCTCCTATTCTATAAATGACGGGGACACTATACTGACAAAGAGCGCCGTCCTTCGGATGAGATGTTAAACCGAGGTCCTGACTCTCTGTGGTCACTAAAAAATCCCAGGATGTCTTTCGAAAGAGTAGGGGTGTAACCCCAGTGTCCTGGCCAAATTTGCCCAGTGGCCTCTGTCCATCACGGCCTCCTAATCATCCTCCTATATATACTAATTGGCTTCATCACTGTCTCCTCTCCACCAGTAAGCTGGTGTGTGGTGGGCGTTCTGGCGCAATATGGCTGCCGTCGCATCATCCAGGTGGATGCTGCACATTGGTGGTGGTTGAGGAGATTCCCCGTTTCTATGTAAAGTGCTTTGAGTGTCCAGAAAGGCGCTATATAAATGTAACGAATTATTATTATTATTATTATTATATAAAAAACATATTATTTTTGCTGGTGGGATTCTCTCTGAGATTTGTCTGAGATCCTCCGGCCGTGATTAAAGCATGTTCGAAGGCATTGTCTGGAGTCAGTATTGCTGTGCAGAAGGTTAGTGGAGCACTAGAGATCTTATTTTAGTTTAGAGATGAGACTGGTGAAAACGGCCTATCATCTATCACCATCTGGACGACGGCCGCGCGGCCGGCCGAAGAAGCGGTGGCTCGATCGCCTGGTGGAGGACATGCGCACAGTCAATATCACCAATGATGATGCCATGGATCGAGCCAAGTGGCGAAAAGCATGCGAACAAGTGGACCCTATACAAGCATGGGATACACGCTAGGACAAAGAAGAATAGGTGTCAAGACGTTGACCGACTCAGTCGACGGTGATTAGGAGACGAGCTAGAGTATAAATATTAATGAACGTCGATCAGGAGATGTTTAGGGACGTCGATTAAGTCAGGTGCAAAAGAAGAAAAGATCTACCACACACCTCATTAGTCTGGGAAACTTAATATTCAACATTATTATTGATCTGACTGAACTGACGCTGCTGTATGAGAACTGAACTGAGCTGATGATGACATCACTGTTTTCTACAGAAGATAGATGAAATTATACGATTCATAATTGAATAGTTTTTTTCCTGTTTATCACTGAAAAGCTGCTTTGAAACAATCTGTATTGTATAAAGCGCAGTGTTTGGAATAACGCCGTTTAAAGAACGGCGTTAGGTAACGACGTTATTTTTTCAGTAACGGGGTAATCTAACTAATTACTTTTCCCGTCGTTACAACGCCGTTACCGTTACTGGACGTTAACACCCCTGGCTCGCCGCTAGTGAGTAGGTGGGTTAATAACGAGGTAAGCGATTATGATTGGCTAAGGCAGAGTCATGTTTCATGGTAGCCAATCAGAGCCAGTATTTTTACACACATGCCAGCACATGCGCCAGGCGCCACACACACACACACAACAGCTAAACAGGCAATCCGATGAAAAGTTGGTGGAGATATAAGCACTACTTCAAATTCATTGTGGTCAAAAGGCAAGAACGTGCATGTAATGTGTACATTATGTCCAGGAGCGAAGACTTTGTCGACATCCGTTGTAAGCAACTCTAATTTAATGAAGCATCTCACATTGACACACGCATCTACAAAGCTAGAGGCAAAAAACACTGATACCTCCACAGATGCAAGTTCGCCAGGTTGTTTTCTTGACCAGTTGTCTCTGGTTGAGAGAGTTTGATTTAATTTGCTAGAGTTATGCACTTTATATGGTGTAACTGTTTACTTTTCTTACAAAGATAATGCTTGAAGTTCAGGATAAACCTCTTGCTGTCTGTCGACGTGCAATAAATATCGAACGTTATGTACAAACACCCGTCTGTTCTACTCATTTCAACTGACTTGTGAAAACTGCTCACAAAAATCCAAATTCTTTAGATTATAGCAACTTTTTTTTAACAGTAACGCAAATAGTTACTTTCCCTGGTAACGAGTTACTTTTATTATAGAGTAATTCAGTTACTAACTCAGTTACTTTTTGGAACAAGTAGTGAGTAACTATAACTAATTACTTTTTTAAAGTAACGTTCCCAACACTGATAAAGCGCTATATAAAACATTTATTAAACACTAAACTTCACTTTGATTTGAAAGACTCTTCGACCACAAAAAGTTCAGCACAAATAAAAGATACTCGACGAACTCCACCGGTGATTCCTTGAGCAGCTCCAGCGCTTTAGTTTCCACAAACGACGACATTTCATAACTTCGATCAGTTTCTGTGGAAAACAAACAGTCGTGAACCGTAACACGCAGGGATACAGGAAAAAAACATATTGTGGCGTAAGAACAGACTGACTTACTTTTGCACGCCTCGAAGGAGTTGAATTTAACAGGCTGAACGTAGTTGACCAAGTTTGACATCTCCTCTGTGGCGAAGGCTTCATTTACTGCCATCCCCTGCAGACACACACACACACACACACACACACACACACACACACACACACACACAGCAGAGACCAATGTGTTACTCTCCAATGCGTTATGTAATGTAAGTGATAAATCCCGTAACCCGTTCGACTTTTATGCTGGCTACTGTATACAGGCCACCAGGGTGCCATACAGACTTAATCAAAGAATTTGCGGACTTTCTATCAGAGTTAGTACTGGCTGCAGATAAAGTACTAATTGTTGGTGATTTTAATATCCATGTAGATAACGAAAAAGATGCATTGGGATTGGCATTTAAAGATATTCTTAACTCTATTGGAGTTAGACAACACGTGTCAGGACCGACTCATTGCCGTAATCATACTCTAGATATAATACTATCACATGGAATAGATGTTGATGCCGTTGAAATACTGCAGCAGAACGATGACATCTCAGATCATGATTTAATCTCATGTATACTTAATTTAGGCAAGGCTGCAAAGCCGACTGTTATGAATATGGTAGAACTATCACTTCTGCCACTAAAGATTGCTTTATTAATAGTCTTCCTAATCAGGTTCATCATCTCAGCATCCCGGATAGCTTAGAACAGGGATAGGCAACTGCGGTCCTGGAGGGCCACTGTCCTGCAGAGTTTAGCTCCAACCCTAATTAAACACACCCGAACAAGGCAATCATGTTTTCAGGATTACTAGATAGATACAGGCAGGTGAGTTGTTATTAGGGCTGAAGCTAAACTCTGCAGGACAGTGGCCCTCCAGGACCGGAGTTGCCTATCCCTGGATTAGAAGAACTCGATACTGCAACAGAAATGATTGACTCTCTCTTTTCCAGCACTTTAGACACAGTTGCTCCGCTGCGCTTAAAGAAGATTAAAGAACAAAGTCCAATGCCGTGGCACAAAAAGCACACTCAGGCCCTTAAGAGAGCAGCCAGAAAAATGGAGCGCAACTGGAAGCAAAACTAGAGGTGTTTCGGATTTCATGGAAGGAGAGCTCGATTGCTTACAGAGAGGCTTTAAAAGCTTCTAGGATCTGCTTATTTTTCAACACTTTTAGAAGAAAACAAACATAATACTAGGTATTTATTTGAAACAGTGGCTAAACTAACGAAAAACAAAACTTCAACCCCGGACGTTTCCAAGGAACTTCTTTACTTACAAGATTGATAATATTAGAGAAAAAATTATAACTATGCAACCGTCTACTACAGTATCGCATCAGCGAGAGCATTGTAGTCTCCCTGAGGAAAAATTCCATTCATTCATTGCTATAGGAGAGGAAGAATTTTGCAAACTCGTCAAATCATCTAAATCGACAACTTGTATGTTAGACCCGATACCGACTAAGCTGCTGAAAGAGATGCTTCCAGATGTCACAGATCCTCTTCTTAATATCATTAATTCATCTTTGTCTCTAGGATACGTACCAAAAACTCTTTAGCTGGCTGTTATTAAACCTCTTATTAAAAAAACGCAACTTGATCCTACAGAATTAGTCAATTACAGGCCGATCTCGAATCTGCCTTTTCTGTCAAAGATATTAGAAAAAGCAGTATCCTCACAACTGTGTTCCATTTTAGCAAGAAATGATATCTGCGAGGATTTCCAGTCCGGATTTAGACCGTACCATAGTAGCGAGCAACTCTCGTTTGAGTCACACATGATTTGCTCTGATCATCCGATCGTGGTTGTGTCTCTCTATTAGTGTTACTGGATCTTAGTGCTGCATTTAATACCATTGACCACAACATCCTTTTAAATAGATTCGAACATTATGTTGGCATTAGTGGAATTGCACTAGCATGGTTTAAATCACACTTCTCTGACAGTTATCAGTTTGTAGCAGTAAATGAAGAGATAAGTTCAGTATGGCGTACCACAAGGCTCAGTACTAGGACCGCTGCTGTTCACTCTGTATATGCTACCATTAGGAGATATCATTAGGAAACATGGAATTAGCTTTCACTGTTATGCTGATGATACTCAGCTCTACATTTATTTGCACCCCGACGAAATGCACCAATTCACAAAATTAACGGAATGCATAGCTGATATAAAAATTTGAATGACTAGAAATTTCCTACTACTAAATTTTGAAAAACAGAGATTCTAATTATTGGCCAAAAATGTACTCACGTAAAAACCTAGAATACGGTCTAACACTTAATGGCTGCTCTGTTAAGTCTTCATCGTCGGTTAGGAACCTGGGTGTGCTCTTTGATACCAATCTTTCATTTGAAAGTCACGTTTCTAGCATCTGTAAAACCGTATTTTTCCATTTTAAAAATTATCTAAATTACGTCATATGCTCTCATTGACAAATGCAGAACAGTTAGTTGATGCGTTCATGACATCAAGGCTAGATTATTGTAATGCTCTACTGGGTGGTTGCCCTGCACGCTTAACAAACAAACTACAGCTAGTTCAAAACGCAGCAGCTCGAGTTCTTACCAGAACCAGGAAGTATGACCATATTAGCCCCGTTCTGTCAACACTGCATTGGCTGCCTATTAAACATCATATACATTTTTAAATATTGCTGATCACTTACAAAGCACTAAATGGTTTATCTCCGCAGTACTTGAGCGAGCTCTTAACGCATTATAGTCCTTCACGTCTACTGCGATCTCAAAACTCCGGCCAGTTAATAATACCTAGAATATCAGAATCGACTGCTGGCGGTAGATCCTTTTCCTATTTAGCACCAAAACTCTGGAACAGTCTTCCTACCATTGTCCGGGAAGCAGACACACTCTGTCAGTTTAAATCTAGACTAAAAAATCTCTTTTTCCTGGCATACATATAGAACATTATACATTTCTATTATTCAAATCAGTTAAATGATTATTAGGCTGCATAGAT
>JARPMJ010005438.1:20000-35000 GCA_033366665.1 Phoxinus dragarum
GATCGCTTGAAGAAATCAGACAAATCATAGGCTATCACAATCACATTTTTATTTTTTTGTCTGTCAGTATGTCTCGCCTCTTTATACCGGACTGTCTGATATCCATATTTAGCTCCGCATATGTCATAAAATAAAGCACATTTTCGAGAGCTTCCTCTGTTTCTCTGAATGAAAATATAACTAGTGCTAAAGTGAGTGCTAAAGCTGCTTAGGTCGTATTTTTGGTGGCATATTTGTAGAAATAATAATTCTTTCTAAATGTGATATAAACATACTGTCCCGTGACTACAAATAAACAGAAACAGACACAACTGAATAACGTGTGTCCTCTTTCTTTTGTGAAATAATGGTACACCACTTTATTTCAGCAGCCAGATCCCCCTGTAGCCCGAGACCGGTGTCCACTGGAGCGGAGCGGGGCTGAGCTGGTCAGTGTCTGGATGGGAGACTCCTGGGAAATCCAGGTTGCTGCTGGAAGAGGTGTTAGTGAGGCCAGCAGGGGGCGCTCACCCTGTGCTCTGTGTAGTGACGGGGACTCTATACTGCCAAAGAGCCGTCCTTCAGATGAGCCGTTAAACCGAGGTCCTGACTCTCTGTGCTCACTAAAATCCCAGGATGTCCTTCGATAGAGTAGGGGTGTAGACTGACGGCTGAAGATCTGGAATTCACAGCAGCTTTCTTTGGCCAAGGCCCGCCCATAAGGCCGTTTGACTGACATGTCAAACAACCAATTACAGTTCGTTTCGTTCAGCGTCACGTTTCGGGGCGTGGAAATGTCCCCACAACAACAGACCGGCGTGCAACAAGTCTCCACTAAGTGCCTCAAACAAAACTCCTGGACATCTCTTAAAGAGTCTATGCCGTGAACCTCGCATACTTTCTACGTTTCGCTGATCTTGATAAATGCTCATTGTCACTCATGTAAACACAACAGTTTTTCTTCCGCAATCACACGTCTGCTCTTTATTTCCCGACAGACCAAAAATAAACGCGACACTCGCGCCCCCCCGGAAATCCGATCAAATTCAACCAATCAGATGACGACCTTGACAGTCCTGAAGTGTTTCCAGTTAAGTGTACCATATGCATCAGACGTTTAGCCAACGCTCCGCGGGCGTGACGTCTGAGGCTGAGACTAGTAGCGGTGTAACCCCGGTGTCCTGGCCACATGTGCCCCTCAGCCTCTGTCCATCACGGCCTCCTCATCATCCCCATACACTGATCGTCTTCATCACAGCCTCCTCCTCATCCCCATACACTGATCGTCTTCATCACGGTCTCCTCATCATCCCCATACACTGATCGTCTTCATCACAGCCTCCTCATCATCCTCATACACTGATCGTCTTCATCACGGTCTCCTCATCATCCCCATACACTGATCATCTTCATCACGGTCTCCTCATCATCCCCATACACTGATCGTCTTCAGCACGGTCTCCTCATCATCCCCATACACTGATCGTCTTCATCACGGCCTCCTCATCATCCTCATACACTGATCGTCTTCATCACGGTCTCCTCATCATCCCCATACACTGATCGTCTTCATCACGGCCTCCTCCTCATCCCCATACACTGAGCGTCTTCATCACGGCCTCCTCCTCATCCCCATACACTGATCATCTTCATCACGGTCTCCTCATCATCCCCATACACTGATCGTCTTCATCACGGCCTCCTCCTCATCCCCATACACTGATCATCTTCATCACGGTCTCCTCATCATCCCCATACACTGATCATCTTCATCACGGTCGCCTCATCATCCCCATACACTGATCGTCTTCATCACGGCCTCCTCCGTCATCCCCATACACTGATCGTCTTCATCACGGCCTCCTCCTCATCCCCATACACTGATCGTCTTCATCACGGCCTCCTCCTCATCCCCATACACTGATCGTCTTCATCACGGCCTCCTCCTCATCCCCATACACTGATCGTCTTCATCACGGCCTCCTCCTCATCCCCATACACTGATCATCTTCATCACGGTCTCCTCATCATCCCCATACACTGATCGTCTTCATCACGGCCTCCTCCTCATCCCCATACACTGATCGTCTTCATCACGGTCTCCGCATCATCCCCATACACTGATCGTCTTCATCACGGCCTCCTCCTCATGCCCCATACACTGATCGTCTGTCAGCACGGCCTCCTCCTCATCCCCATACACGGATCGTCTTCATCACGGCCTCCTCATCATCCCCATACACTGATCATCTTCATCACGGTCTCCGCATCATCCCCATACACTGATCGGCTTCATCACGGTCTCCTCCGCATCCCCATACACTGATCGTCTTCATCACGGCCTCCTCATCATCCCCATACACTGATCGTCTTCATCACGGTCTCCTCATCATCCCCATACACTGATCGTCTTCATCACGGTCTCCTCATCATCCCCATACACTGATCGTCTTCATCACGGTCTCCTCATCATCCCCATACACTGATCGTCTTCATCACGGCCTCCTCATCCCCATACACTGATCGTCTTCATCACGGTCTCCTCATCATCCCCATACACTGATCGTCTTCATCACGGTCTCCTCATCATCCCCATACACTGATCGTCTTCATCACGGTCTCCTCATCATCCCCATACACTGATCGTCTTCATCACGGTCTCCTCATCCCCATACACTGATCGTCTTCATCACGGTCTCCTCCGCATCAGCTCCCATACACTGATCATCTTCATCACGGTCTCCTCATCATCCCCATACACTGATCGTCTTCATCACGGCCTCCTCATCATCCCCATACACTGATCGTCTTCATCACGGTCTCCTCATCATCCCCATACACTGATCGTCTTCATCACGGTCTCCTCATCATCCCCATACACTGATCGTCTTCATCACGGTCTCCTCCTCATCCCCATACACTGATCGTCTTCATCACGGCCTCCTCATCATCCCCATACACTGATCGTCTTCTTCACGGCCTCCTCATCATCCCCATACACTGATCGTCTTCATCACGGTCTCCTCCTCATCCCCATACAGTGATCGTCTTCATCACGGCCGCCTCATCATCCCCATACACTGATCGTCTTCATCACGGCCTCCTCATCATCCCCATACACTGATCATCGTCATCACGGTCTCCTCATCATCCCCATACACTGATCGTCTTCATCACGGTCTCCTCCTCATCCTCATACACTGATCGTCTTCATCACGGCCTCCTCATCATCCCCATACACTGATCATCTTCATCACGGTCTCCTCATCATCCTCATACACTGATCGTCTTCATCACGGCCTCCTCATCATCCCCATACACTGATCGTCTTCATCACGGCCTCCTCATCATCCCCATACACTGATCATCTTCATCACGGTCTCCTCATCATCCCCATACACTGATCGTCTTCATCACGCTCTCCTCATCATCCCCATACACTGATCGTCTTCATCACGGTCTCCTCCTCATCCCAATACACTGATCGGTCTTCATCACGGCCTCCTCCTCATCCCCATACACTGATCATCTTCATCACGGTCTCCTCATCATTCCCCATACACTGATCGTCTTCATCACGCTCTCCTCATCATCCCCATACACTGATCGTCTTCATCACGGCCTCCTCATCATCCCCATACACTGATCGTCTTCATCACGGTCTCCTCATCATCCCCATACACTGATCGTCTTCATCACGGTCTCCTCCTCATCCCCATACACTGATCGTCTTCATCACGGTCTCCTCATCATCCCCATACACTGATCGTCTTCATCACGGTCTCCTCATCATCCCCATACACTGATCGTCTTCATCACGGCCTCCTCATCATCCCCATACACTGATCGTCTTCATCACGGCCTCCTCATCCCCATACACTGATCGTCTTCATCACGGTCTCCTCATCATCCCCATACACTGATCGTCTTCATCACGGCCTCCTCATCATCCTCATACACTGATCGTCTTCATCACGGTCTCCTCATCATCCCCATACACTGATCGTCTTCATCACGGTCTCCTCATCATCCCCATACACTGATCGTCTTCATCACGGCCTCCTCATCATCCCCATACACTGATCGTCTTCATCACGGTCTCCTCATCATCCCCATACACTGATCGTCTTCATCACGGTCTCCTCATCATCCCCATACACTGATCGTCTTCATCACGGCCTCCTCATCATCCCCATACACTGATCGTCTTCATCACGGTCTCCTCATCATCCCCATACACTGATCGTCTTCATCACGGCCTCCTCATCATCCCCATACACTGATCGTCTTCATCACGGCCTCCTCCTCATCCCCATACACTGATCGTCTTCATCACGGCCTCCTCCTCATCCCCATACACTGATCGTCTTCATCACGGTCTCCTCCTCATCCCCATACACTGATCGTCTTCATCACGGTCTCCTCATCCCCATACACTGATCGTCTTCATCACGGTCTCCTCCTCATCCCCATACACTGATCGTCTTCATCACGGCCTCCTCATCCCCATACACTGATCGTCTTCATCACGGCCTCCTCATCATCCCCATACACTGATCGTCTTCATCACGGCCTCCTCATCATCCCCATACACTGATCGTCTTCATCACGGTCTCCTCTCCACCAGTAAGCTGGTGTGTGTGGGCGTTCTGGCGCAGTATGGCTGGTGTGTGTGTGTGTGTGTGTGTGTGTGTGTGTGGGCGTTCTGGCGCAGTATGGCTGGTGTGTGTGTGTGTGTGTGTGTGTGTGTGTGTGTGTGTGGGCGTTCTGCGCAGTATGGCTGGTGTGTGTGTGTGTGTGTGTGTGTGTGTGTGTGTGTGTGGGCGTTCTGGCGCAGTATGGCTGGTGTGTGTGTGTGTGTGTGTGTGTGTGGGCGTTCTGGCGCAGTATGGCTGGTGTGTGTGTGTGTGTGTGTGTGTGTGGGGGGGGGGGGGGGCGTCGCATCATCAGGTGGAGCTTCACACTGGTGATGGTTGAGGAGATTCCCCCTTCTATGTAAAGCCCTTTGAGGTCTCAGAAAAAGCGCTATATAAATGTAACAAATTATTATTATTATTATTTCTGTGTGACTAATATGCAATCTCGACACAACTTAATTCATTATGATCAATGTATCACTTTTTATTGTAAACCTGTGGTTAACATCGATGCTTGGGTTTTAAATATTCAAGTAAACAACAAAAAATGCCAGCAAACGGTTGCTTTTATCATGTTGGTTTTGCGATCTCGCTAGTCTCCAGTGATTTCTCTCTGATTAGTTTTCTGATAAAACTTCCATTGGTTGGTGAAATGATGATGTGTGTGCCGTTGTTCCAGAGAGTGGCGTGTTACGGGTGTGTTTTAGTGAAGCGCTGCTGAGCTTCAGGCGGTGGAAACGCAGCAGGTTTTGGGCTCTGTGCTCCAGACCCGAGGCTATAAGCCCCGCCCCCTCATTAAAGCCGGCTCGCACTGGCCGACGGGGCAAACACGGCTACTGTCTGTCACTGTACCTTGAAGGAGATCTCGGAGGTCATGGTGAAGCCGTGTGTGATGAGCGGCTCCTCGTCGGTACGACCCTTCCAGCAGTCGAGCTCCACACACCGGCAGCCGGACAGCAGGACCTGCCGATAGATCTCCACTGAAGAGTTTCCCGCCAGCTGACCCGCTGACACACACACATAAGTCAAGTCAGCATTTGGTCTCACTGTAGTCCGTGCTCAAAGGCTAAACATCTGCTTTATGTTCACATCCAATTATTCATTTAGCCGGAATGAAGACAGAAACAGCAAATAAAAACTGATTGGCTGACCAGTGATTTACATGTCGTATGAGTCGTCTGATTGGCTGACCTGTGATTTACATGTCGTGTGAGTCGTCTGATTGGCTGACCTGTGATTTACATGTCGTGTGAGTCGTCTGATTGGCTGACCTGTGATTTACATGTCGTGTGAGTCGTCTGATTGGCTGACCTGTGATTTACATGTCGTGTGAGTCGTCTGATTGGCTGACCTGTGATTTACATGTCGTGTGAGTCGTCTGATTGGCTGACCTGTGATTTACATGTCGTGTGAGTCGTCTGATTGGCTGACCTGTGATTTACATGTCGTGTGAGTCGTCTGATTGGTTGACCTGTGATTTACATGTCGTGTGGATCGTCTGATTGGCTGACCTGTGATTTACATGTTGTGTGAGTCGTCTGATTAGCTCACCTGTGATTTACATGTCGTGTGGATCGTCTGATTGGCTGACCTGTGATTTACATGTCGTGTGAGTCGTCTGATTGGATGACCTGTGATTTACATGTCGTGTGAGTCGTCTGATTGGCTGACCTGTGATTTACATGTCGTGTGAGTCGTCTGATTGGATGACCTGTGATTTACATGTCGTGTGAGTCGTCTGATTGGCTGACCTGTGATTTACATGTCGTGTGAGTCGTCTGATTGGATGACCTGTGATTTACATGTCGTGTGAGTCGTCTGATTGGCTGACCTGTGATTTACATGTCGTGTGAGTCGTCTGATTGGATGACCTGTGATTTACATGTCGTGTGAGTCGTCTGATTGGCTGACAGGTGATTTACATGTCGTGTGAGTCGTCTGATTGGCTGACCTGTGATTTACATGTCGTGTGAGTCGTCTGATTGGCTGACAGGTGATTTACATGTCGTGTGAGTCGTCTGATTGGTTGACAGGTGATTACATGTCGTGTGAGTCGTCTGATTGGCTGACCTGTGATTTACATGTCGTGTGAGTCGTCTGATTGGTTGACAGGTGATTTACATGTCGTGTGAGTCGTCTGATTGGCTGACCTGTGATTTACATGTCGTGTGAGTCGTCTGATTGGTTGACAGGTGATTTACATGTCGTGTGAGTCGTCTGATTGGCTGACCTGTGATTTACATGTCGTGTGAGTCGTCTGATTGGCTGACCTGTGATTTACATGTCGTGTGAGTCGTCTGATTGGCTGACCAGTGATTTACATGTCGTGTGAGTCGTCTGATTGGCTGATCTGTGATTTACATGTCGTGTGAGTCGTCTGATTGGCTGACCTGTGATTTACATGTTGTGTGAGTCGTCTGATTGGCTGACCTGTGATTTACATGTCGTGTGAGTCGTCTGATTGGCTGACCTGTGATTTACATGTCGTGTGAGTCGTCTGATTGGCTGACCAGTGATTTACATGTCGTGTGAGTCGTCTGATTGGCTGACCTGTGATTTACATGTCGTGTGAGTCGTCTGATTAGCTGACCTGTGATTTACATGTCGTGTGAGTCGTCTGATTGGCTGACCTGTGGTTTACTTGTTGTGCGAGTCGTCTGATTGGCTGACCAGTGATTTACATGTCGTGTGAGTCGTCTGATTGGCTGACGAGTGATTTACGTCGTGTGAGTCGTCTGATTGGCTGACCTGTGATTTACATGTCGTGTGAGTCGTCTGATTGGCTGACCTGTGATTTACGTGTCCTGTGAGTAGTCTGATTGGCTGAGCTGTGATTTACATATCGTGTGAGTCGTCTGATTGGCTGACCTGTTATTTACGTGTCATGTGAGTCGTCTGATTGGCTGACCTGTGATTTACATGTCGTGTGAGTCGTCTGATTGGCTGACCTGTGATTTACATGTCGTGTGAGTCGTCTGATTGGCTGACCTGTGATTTACGTGTCATGTGAGTCGTCTGATTGGCTGACCTGTGATTTACGTGTCGTGTGAGTTGTCTGATTGGCTGACCTGTGATTTACATGTAGTGTGAGTCGTCTGATTGGCTGACCTGTGATTTACATGTCGTGTGAGTCGTCTGATTGGCTGACCAGTGATTTACATGTCGTGTGAGTCGTCTGATTGGCTGACCTGTGATTTACATGTCGTGTGAGTCGTCTGATTGGCTGACCTGTGATTTACATGTTGTGTGAGTCGACTGATTGGCTGACCTGTGACTTACATGTCGTGTGAGTCGTCTGATTGGCTGACCTGTTATTTACGTGTCGTGTGAGTCGTCTGATTGGCTGACCTGTGATTTACGTGTCGTGTGAGTCGTCTGATTGGCTGACCTGTGATTTACATGTCATGTGAGTCGTCTGATTGGTTGACAGGTGATTTACATGTCGTGTGAGTCGTCTGATTGGCTGACCTGTGATTTACATGTCGTGTGAGTCGTCTGATTGGTTGACAGGTGATTTACATGTCGTGTGAGTCGTCTGATTGGCTGACCTGTGATTTACATGTCGTGTGAGTCGTCTGATTGGCTGACCTGTGATTTACATGTCGTGTGAGTCGTCTGATTGGCTGACCAGTGATTTACATGTCGTGTGAGTCGTCTGATTGGCTGATCTGTGATTTACATGTCGTGTGAGTCGTCTGATTGGCTGACCTGTGATTTACATGTTGTGTGAGTCGTCTGATTGGCTGACCTGTGATTTACATGTCGTGTGAGTCGTCTGATTGGCTGACCTGTGATTTACATGTCGTGTGAGTCGTCTGATTGGCTGACCAGTGATTTACATGTCGTGTGAGTCGTCTGATTGGCTGACCTGTGATTTACATGTCGTGTGAGTCGTCTGATTAGCTGACCTGTGATTTACATGTCGTGTGAGTCGTCTGATTGGCTGACCTGTGGTTTACTTGTTGTGCGAGTCGTCTGATTGGCTGACCAGTGATTTACATGTCGTGTGAGTCGTCTGATTGGCTGACGAGTGATTTACGTCGTGTGAGTCGTCTGATTGGCTGACCTGTGATTTACATGTCGTGTGAGTCGTCTGATTGGCTGACCTGTGATTTACGTGTCCTGTGAGTAGTCTGATTGGCTGAGCTGTGATTTACATATCGTGTGAGTCGTCTGATTGGCTGACCTGTTATTTACGTGTCATGTGAGTCGTCTGATTGGCTGACCTGTGATTTACATGTCGTGTGAGTCGTCTGATTGGCTGACCTGTGATTTACATGTCGTGTGAGTCGTCTGATTGGCTGACCTGTGATTTACGTGTCATGTGAGTCGTCTGATTGGCTGACCTGTGATTTACGTGTCGTGTGAGTTGTCTGATTGGCTGACCTGTGATTTACATGTAGTGTGAGTCGTCTGATTGGCTGACCTGTGATTTACATGTCGTGTGAGTCGTCTGATTGGCTGACCAGTGATTTACATGTCGTGTGAGTCGTCTGATTGGCTGACCTGTGATTTACATGTCGTGTGAGTCGTCTGATTGGCTGACCTGTGATTTACATGTTGTGTGAGTCGACTGATTGGCTGACCTGTGACTTACATGTCGTGTGAGTCGTCTGATTGGCTGACCTGTTATTTACGTGTCATGTGAGTCGTCTGATTGGCTGACCTGTGATTTACGTGTCGTGTGAGTCGTCTGATTGGCTGACCTGTGATTTACATGTCATGTGAGTCATCTGATTGGCTGACCTGTGATTTACATGTCGTGTGAGTCGTCTGATTGGCTGACCTGTGATTTACGTGTCATGTGAGTCGTCTGATAGGCTGACCTGTGATTTACATGTAGTGTGAGTCGTCTGATTGGCTGACCTGTGATTTACGTGTCATGTGAGTCGTCTGATTGGTTGACCAGTGATTTACATGTCATGTGAGTCATCTGATTGGCTGACCTGTGATTTACATGTCGTGGGAGTCGTCTGATTGGCTGACCTGTGATTTACATGTCATGTGAGTCATCTGATTGGCTGACCTGTGATTTACGTGTCGTGTGAGTCGTCTGATTGGCTGACCTGTGATTTACGTGTCGTGTGAGTCGTCTGATTGGCTGACCTGTGATTTACGTGTCGTGTGAGTCGTCTGATTGGCTGACCTGTGATTTACATGTCATGTGAGTCATCTGATTGGCTGACCTGTGATTTCGTGTCGTGTGAGTCGTCTGATTGGCTGACCTGTGATTTACGTGTCGTGTGAGTCGTCTGATTGGCTGACCTGTGATTTACGTGTCGTGTGAGTCGTCTGATTGGCTGACCTGTGATTTACATGTCATGTGAGTCACCTGATTGGCTGACCTGTGATTTACATGTCGTGTGAGTCGTCTGATTGGCTGACCTGTGATTTACATGTCATTTGAGTCATCTGATTGGCTGACCTGTGATTTACATGTCGTGTGAGTCGTCTGATTGGCTGACCTGTGATTTACGTGTCATGTGAGTCGTCTGATTGGCTGACCTGTGATTTACATGTTGTGTGAGTCGTCTGATTGGCTGACCTGTGATTTACGTGTCATGTGAGTCGTCTGATTGAATGACCAGTGATTTACGTGTCGTGTGAGTCGTCTGATTGGCTGACCAGTAATTTACGTGTTGTGTGAGTCGTCTGATTGGCTGACCTGTGATTTACGTGTCGTGTGAGTCGTCTGATTGGCTGACCTGTGATTTACATGTCGTGTGAGTCGTCTGATTGGCTGACCTGTGATTTACATGTCGTGTGAGTCGTCTGATTGGCTGACCTGTGATTTACATGTCGTGTGAGTCGTCTGATTGGCTGACCTGTGATTTACATGTCGTGTGAGTCGTCTGATTAGCTGACCTGTAATTACATGTCGTGTGAGTCGTCTGATTGGCTGACCTGTGGTTTACTTGTTGTGTGAGTCGTCTGATTGGCTGACCAGTGATTTACATGTCGTGTGAGTCGTCTGATTGGCTGACCAGTGATTTACATGTCGTGTGAGTCGTCTGATTGGCTGACCAGTGATTTACGTCGTGTGAGTTGTCTGATTGGCTGACCTGTGATTTACATGTCGTGTGAGTCGTCTGATTGGCTGACCTGTGATTTACGTGTCATGTGAGTAGTCTGATTGGCTGAGCTGTGATTTACGTGTCATGTGAGTAGTCTGATTGGCTGACCAGTGATTTACGTCGTGTGAGTCGTCTGATTTCCAAACCTGTTATTTACATGTCGTGTGAGTCGTCTGATTGGCTGACCTGTGATTTACATGTCGAGTGAGTCATCTGATTGGCTGACCTGTGATTTATGTGTCTTGCGAGTCGTCTGATTGGCTGACCTGTGATTTACGTGTCGTGTGAGTCGTCTGATTGGCAGACCTGTGATTTACGTGTCGTGTGAGTCGTCTGATTGGCTGACCTGTGATTTACGTGTCGTGTGAGTCGTCTGATTGGCTGACCTGTGATTACATGTCGTGTGAGTCGTCTGATTGGCTGACCTGTGATGTACGTGTCATGTGAGTAGTCTGATTGGCTGACCTGTGATTTACATGTCGTGTGAGTCGTCTGATTGGCTGACCTGTTATTTACGTGTCATGTGAGTCGTCTGATTGGCTGACCTGTGATTTACATGTCATGTGAGTCGTCTGATTGGCTGACCTGTGATTTACATGTCGTATGAGTCGTATGAGTCATCTGATTGGCTGACCTGTGATTTACATGTCGTGTGAGTCGTCTGATTGGCTGACCTGTGATTTACATGTCGTGTGAGTCGTCTGATTGGCTGACCTGTGATTTACATGTCGTGTGAGTCGTCTGATTGGCTGACCTGTGATTTACATGTCGTGTGAGTCGTCTGATTGGCTGACGTGTGAGTCGTCTGATTGGCTGACCAGTGATTTACATGTCGTGTGAGTCCTCTGATTGGCTGACCTGTGATTTACATGTCGTGTGAGTAGTCTGATTGGCTGACCTGTGATTTACATGTCGTGTGAGTTGTCTGATTGGTTGACAGATGATTTACATGTCGTATGAGTCATCTGATTGGCTGACGTGTGATTTACATGTTGTGTGAGTCGTCTGATTGGCTGACCTGTGATTTACATGTCGTGTGAGTCGTCTGATTGGCTGACCTGTGATTTACATGTCGTTTGAGTCGTCTGATTGGCTGACCTGTGATTTACATGTCGTGTGAGTCGTCTGATTGGCTGACCTGTGATCTGAGGTGGAAAGTCCAGGTTCAGAAAGTAAAAGTCCTCCTCAGTATTTTGTTCCAATCACCTGGACTTGCTAATTAGCACAGTTTTTCAGCCAGGAGATAGAACTAATTAGTGAAATCAGCTGACTAAGTTCATGGGTGGAATAAACATATGGCAGGACTTTTACTTTCTGACCCCTGGACTTTCCACCTCTGCCTGTGATTTACGTGTCATGTGAGTCGTCTGATTGGCTGACCTGTGATTTACATGTCGTGTGAGTTGTCTGATTGGCTGACCTGTAAGGTAGGTGTCGTGTGAGTCGTCTGATTGGCTAACCTGTGAGGTAGGTGTTGTGTGAGGAGTTGATGAAGTAATGTGAGAGCGGCAGCGTCATGTCTTCACTCCTGTCCAGCTTTTCTGGAGGGATGATACTGTTCTCTTCTCCACTCAGATATCTGGCGAATCCCTCCACCGAGATCTGCCCTGTACCACAAAACAACCATATCAACAATCCAGTGTAAGGTTTTAAACTTAAGCTGGAGCCCTGTTCCTGAGATCCACCCTCCTGCACAGTCAAAACCAGCGATTAAAGATCTTCAGGAACACTTAAGGTGTGTTTGGAGCCTCTACAGGAACAGCAACTCTGATCTATGTAATCTCATTTTAAGAAGCACAGCAACCCAACATGCTGTGAGCGATTCCTCGTTAAAATGGCAACAACATATGAGATCAACAGAAGTGACAGCTCAGCTCAGGCTCTCTCAGGTGGAGGCTAGTGCGCGTCACGTCCCGCCATCCCTCTGGCCACTTTACGCTAATTAATCCCGCCATGCCCTCCGCGGACTCCCACAGCCTAATTAACACAGTTCTTCCTCTGACATCAGAACGGGTTTCCTCTAATGAGGCAGCAAAGGGTGACTTTCATCTCAGCGGAGCGTCCACCTTTCCAGCCTCATGAGGGAAAGAAAGACTTCATTAAAGCTCAGAGCTGGAGATGGAGGAGCGCGAGGAGACGGCAGACTTTACACACTGTGAGTCTCAGCAGAGAAGCTTCCTCTGGTCAACGATGTTGGGCTGTACAGGATTCTTCAGTTTATGACGTAACATACACATCTACATTCTCAGCAAAAGGCTTTTGATTTACTGATCTTCTTCCCACAGACTCTTTGTCACTCATTTATGAGCTCAATTGATTAGTTGTAATAAATGTTGCAAAAAGACTGGAGTTTCGGTTCTGACGTCACACAACATCACAGACCTTTATTCACTGAACAGCAAACTTTATGTTCAACTTATCAGCATTTTAAATCTTTATTTTTCAGGAATCAAACAGCAGATGAAAGCACAAACCTCTCTGAGCAAACATGGTGTCCGGCTCGTACTTCTCCACCAATCCCTGCACTTGCTCGGCTTTGAGTGGCGGATACAGGATCTCGTTCAGACGAGGGTCTCTCTGTTTGTTGTTGAGGAAATCTGTCATCTGGTCCACAGTGAGGTACGGCCGGATCTTAGCACCACTGCGCATCACACACACACACACACACACACACACACACACACACACACACACACACACACACACACACACACACACACACACACACACACACACACACACACACACACACACACGTGTGTGAACTCCGTTCATGAACACATCAAATTTTACTTCACAGTGTATTTCTTGTGAATTTCAGGTCTTATTGGGAATTATTAATTATTTTAATGAAATCAAATTAACAAAATGTGATTAATGCCATTTATAATTCCACATCAAAAATATTTGTAACTTCACGTGCTGTGATGGATCAGATATCACATTGGGAAGGTTTGTTCCGTCACAGCAGAATGCACTACATACACATATTATAGAAAATGTGTTTTTGCTCAGATTGATGTGAGTATGTAAGTATGTGAGTATGTGAGTATGTGAGTATGTGAGTATTTGACATGTAAGTATGAGTATGTGAGTATGAGTATGTGAGTGAGTATGTGAGTATATGAGTATTTGATCATGTGAGTATGAGTATGTGAGTGTGAGTATGAGTATGTGAGTATGTGAGTATGAGAGTATGTGAGTATGTGAGTTTCTGAGTATGTGAGTATGAGAGTATATGTGTATGTGAGCATGTGAGTATGAGTATGTGAGAATGAGTGTATGTGAGTATATGAGTATGTGAGTGTGAGTATGTGAGTATGTGAGTATGTGAGTATGTGAGTATGTGAGTATGTGAGTATGTGAGTATTTGAGTGTGTGAGTGTGAGTATGAGTATATGAGTATTTGAGCATGTGAGTATGAGTATGTGAGTATGGGTATGTGAGTATGAGTATATGAGTATGTGAGTATATGAGTATATGAGTATATGAGTATATGAGTATATGAGTATATGAGTATGTGAGTATGAGTATGTGAGTTTGTGAGTGATGTGAGTGAGTATGAGTATGTGAGTATAAGAGTATGTGAGTATGTGAGTATGTGAGTATGAGTATGTGAGTATGAGAGTATGAAAGTATAAGAGTAGGTGAGTATGTGAGTATAAGAGTATGTGAGTGTGAGTATGAGTATGTGAGTATGAGTATGTGAGTTTCTGAGTATGTGAGTATGAGAGTATATGAGTATGTGAGCATTTGAGTATATGAGTATGTGAGTATGAGAAAGAGTATGTGAGTTTGTGAGCATGTGAGTTTGTGAGTATGTGAGTATATGAGTATTTGAGTATTTGAGTATTGAGTATGTTAGTATGAGTATGTGAGTATGTGAGTATAAGAGTTTGTGAGTATGTGAGTATGTGAGTATGTGAGTATATGAGTATTTGAGTATGTGAGTATGAGTATGTGAGTATGTGAGTATAAGAGTATGTGAGTATGTGAGTATGAGTATGAGTATGTGAGTATGTGAGTATGTGAGTATGAGAGTATGAGTATGTGAGTATATGAGTATTTGAGCATGTAAGTATGAGTATGTGAGTATGAGTATGTGAGTATATGAGTATATGAGTATATGAGTATATGAGTATTTGAGCATGTGAGTATGAGTATGTGAGTATATGAGCATGTGAGTGTGAGTGTAAGTATGAGTATGTGAGTATATGAGTATATGAGTATGTGAGTATGTGAGTATATGAGTATTTGAGCATGTGAGTATGTGAGTATGTGAGTATTTGAGCATGTGAGTATGTGAGTAT
>JARPMJ010005438.1:40000-62783 GCA_033366665.1 Phoxinus dragarum
ATCTCCTGTTACTGTAATCTCTTGTTACTGTAATCTCCTGTTACTGTAATCTCCCGTTACTGTAATCTCCTGTTACTGTAATCTCCCGTTACTGTAATCTCCTGTTACTGTAATCTCCTGTTACTGTAATCTCCCGTTACTGTAATCTCTTGTTACTGTAATCTCCTGTTACTGTAATCTCATGTTACTGTAATCTCCTGTTACTGTAATATCCCGTTACTGTAATCTCCTGTTACTGTAATCTCCCGTTACTGTAATCTCATGTTACTGTAATCTCCTGTTACTGTAATCTCCTGTTACTGTAATCTCCTGTTATCACTGTAATCTCTGTTACTGTAATCTCCTGTTACTGTAATCTCTGTTACTGTAATCTCCTGTTATCACTGTAATCTCCTGTTACTGTAATCTCCTGTTATCACTGTAATCTCCTGTTACTGTAATCTCCTGTTATCACTGTAATCTCTGTTACTGTAATCTACCGCTACTGTAATCTCATGTTACTGTAATCTCCTGTTACTGTAATCTCTGTTACTGTAATCTCTGTTACTGTAATCTCCTGTTATCACTGTAATCTCCTGTTACTGTAATCTCCTGTTACTGTAATCTCCTGTTACTGTAATCTCTTGCTACTGTAATCTCCTGTTACTGTAATCTCATGTTACTGTAATCTCCTGTTACTGTAATCTCCCATTACTGTAATCTCCTGTTACTGTAATCTCCCGTTACTGTAATCTCATGTTACTGTAATCTCCTGTTACTGTAATCTCATGTTACTGTAATCTCCTGTTACTGTAATCTCCCATTACTGTAATCTCCTGTTACTGTAATCTCCCGTTACTGTAATCTCATGTTACTGTAATCTCCTGTTACTGTAATCTCCTGTTACTGTAATCTCCTGTTACTGTAATCTCCTGTTATCACTGTAATCTCTGTTACTGTAATCTCCTGTTACTGTAATCTCTGTTACTGTAATCTCCTGTTATCACTGTAATCTCCTGTTACTGTAATCTCCTGTTATCACTGTAATCTCCTGTTACTGTAATCTCCTGTTATCACTGTAATCTCTGTTACTGTAATCTCCCGTTACTGTAATCTCATGTTACTGTAATCTCCTGTTACTGTAATCTCCTGTTACTGTAATCTCTGTTACTGTAATCTATGTTACTGTAATCTCCTGTTATCACTGTAATCTCCTGTTACTGTAATCTCCTGTTATCACTGTAATCTCCTGTTACTGTAATCTCTGTTACTGTAATCTCCTGTTACTGTAATCTCCTGTTACTGTAATCTCATGTTATCACTGTAATCTCCTGTTACTGTAATCTCCTGTTATCACTGTAATCTCCTGTTACTGTAATCTCTGTTACTGTAATCTCCTGTTACTGTAATCTCCTGTTATCACTGTAATCTCCTGTTACTGTAATCTCTGTTACTGTAATCTCCTGTTACTGTAATCTCCTGTTACTGTAATCTCATGTTATCACTGTAATCTCCTGTTACTGTAATCTCCTGTTATCACTGTAATCTCCTGTTACTGTAATCTCTGTTACTGTAATCTCCTGTTACTGTAATCTCCTGTTATCACTGTAATCTCCTGTTATCACTGTAATCTCCTATTACTGTAATCTCTGTTACTGTAATCTCCTATTACTGTAATCTCCTGTTACTGTAATCTCCTGTTACTGTAATCTCCTGTTACTGTAATCTCCTGTTACTGTAATCTCTGTTACTGTAATCTCTGTTACTGTAATCTCCTGTTATCACTGTAATCTCCTGTTACTGTAATCTCCTGTTATCACTGTAATCTCCTGTTACTGTATACTGTAATCTCCTGTCACTGTAATCTCTGTTACTGTAATCTCCTGTCACTGTAATCTCTGTTACTGTAATCTCCTGTTACTGTAATCTCCTGTTACTGTAATCTCATGTTATCACTGTAATCTCCTGTTACTGTAATCTCCTGTTATCACTGTAATCTCCTGTTATCACTGTAATCTCTGTTACTGTAATCTCCTGTTACTGTAATCTCCTGTTATCACTGTAATCTCCTGTTATCACTGTAATCTCTGTTACTGTAATCTCCTGTTACTGTAATCTCCTGTTACTGTAATCTCCTGTTACTGTAATCTCCTGTTATCACTGTAATCTCCTGTTACTGTAATCTCCTGTTACTGTAATCTCCTGTTATCACTGTAATCTCCTGTTATCACTGTAATCTCCTATTACTGTAATCTCTGTTACTGTAATCTCCTGTTACTGTAATCTCCTGTTACTGTAATCTCCTGTTATCACTGTAATCTCCTGTTACTGTAATCTCCTGTTATCACTGTAATCTCCTGTTACTGTAATCTCTGTTACTGTAATCTCCTGTTACTGTAATCTCCTGTTATCACTGTAATCTCCTGTTACTGTAATCTCCTGTGATCACTGTAAAGCTGCGGTGGAAATCTATACTGTTAAAGCGCTGTATAGATGAAGGAGACTTAACATCACAGGAACACTCACATCTTCTCCAGACAGGACTCTCTGCACATGTTCTGCGCCAGCAGGTTTGAGGCCAGACTGAAGAGCTGCTCGGCCCACTCCTGAACACAGACACACACACACACACACACACACACACACACACACACACACACACACACACACACACACACACACACACACACACACACACACACACACACACACACACACACACACACACACCGGTCTTCAATTCACTCAGACCAGACCAGCACTAATATGACAAGATCATCATAAATATCCTAAAACTATCGGTCTCGCTCACATGTGCAGATCATAGTGTATGATGGATAGTGTGTTTTTACAGATTAAATCTCGTGTGTAACTCTTCCTAAAGCAAAATTATATCTTTTAAAATTAATTATGGAATGTGTAATTTAAAGAGAGGCACTGAACGTTTGCCAGTTTTGAGGAGATGCTGTGAGACGAGCGACGGCTGTGATCACAGACGTGTGCTGGTCGTCGTGTGGTGTGTGAGCAGCGTTACCTTGGCAACCTCCTCGTGAAAGGCCACGAAGTTCAGGTATGAGATGCTGACCATGTCCATCCCGCTGACCACTGTGAGCGTCCGGTTCTCCATCTTCCCCTCCAGAGTCCCCACATCCAGCAGCTCCCGCAGCTTCGGCTCCTGAGCAACGGCAGACACGCGTCACACACGACACAACACGACTCGACTCTACTCGACATGACTCGACTCGACACGACACGACTCGACACGAGCTTCAGCTCCTGAGCAACGGCAGACACGCGTCACACACGACACAACACGACTCGACTCTACTCGACATGACACGACACGACACGAGCTTCGGCTCCTGTGCAACGGCAGACACGCGTCACACACGACACAACACGACTCGACACGAGCTTCGGCTCCTGAGCAACGGCAGACACGCGTCACACACGACACAACACGACTCGACTCTACTCGACATGACTCAACTCGACACGACACGACACGAGCTTCGGCTCCTGTGCAACGGCAGACACGCGTCACACACGACACAACACGACTCGACTCGACTCTACTCGACACGACACGACTCGACACAAGCTTCGGCTCCTGAGCAACGGCAGACACGCGTCACACACGACACAACGCGACTCGACTCGACTCGACTCTACTAAACATGACTCAACTCGACTCGACTCGACACGACACGACACGACTCGACACGACTCGACACGACTCGACACGACTCGACACGACTCGACACGACTCGACACGACTCGACACGACTCGACACGACTCGACACGACTCGACACGACACGTCACGACTCTACTCGACATGACACGACTCGACACAAGCTTCGGCTCATGAGCAACGGCAGACACGCGTCACACACGACACAACACGACTCGACTCTACTCGACATGACTCGACACGACATGACACGACACGACTCGACACGAGCTTCGGCTCCTGTGCAACGGCAGACACGCGTCACACACGACACAACACAACACGACTCGACTCGACTCTACTCAACACGACACGACTTGACACAAGCTTCGGCTCCTGAGCAACGGCAGACACGCATCACACACGACACAACGCGACTCGACTCGACTCGACTCTACTAAACATGACTCAACTCGACTCGACACGACACGACACGACACGACACGACTCGACACAACTCGACACGAGCTTCGGCTCCTGATCAACGGCAGACACGCGTCACACACGACAAAACTCTACTCGACACGACACGACACGACACGACTCGACACGACTCTTCACCCAAACACACCACTCACTACACACACTCCACAAAATCCACACACTCTCCACCCAAACACATCACTCACTCCACACACTCTCCACCCAAACACACCACTCACTCCACACACTCCACACACTCTCCCACCCAAACACACCACTCACTCCACACACTCCACACACTCTCCACCCAAACACACCACTCACTCCACACACTCAACACACTCCACACACTCCGTTCACTCTCCACCCAAACACACCACTCACTCCACACACTCCACACACTCTCCACCCAAACACACCACTCACTCCACACACTCAACACACTCCACACACTCCGCCACTCTCCACCCAAACACACCACTCACTCCGCTCACTCTCCACCCAAACACACCACTCACCTCACACACTCCACACACTCTCCACCCAAACACACCACCCCACTCCACACACTCCACACACCCCACCACACCCCCCCAACACACCCACCACTCCACACACTCAAACACTCAACACAATCCACTCACTCTCCACCCAAACAAACCACTCACTCCACACACTCCACTCACTCCACACACTCCACTCACTCTCCACCCAAACAAACCACTCACTCCACACACTCTACACACTCTCCACCCAAACACACCACTCACTCCACACACTCAACACACTCCACACACTCCACACACTCTCCACCCAAACACACCACTCACTCACCACTCACACCCCACCCACACCACCACTCCACCCACACACCACTCACTCGACACAATCCACTCACTCTCCACCCAAACACACCACTCACTACACACACTCCACTCACTCCACACAATCCACACACTCTCCACCCAAACACACCACTCACTCCACACACTCTCCACCCAAACACACCACTCACTCCACTCACTCTCCACCCAAACACACCACTCACTCCACACACTCCACTTACTCTACACAATCCACTCACTCTCCACCCAAACACACCACTCACTACACACACTCCACCCAAACACACCACTAACTCCACACACTCCACTCACTCTCCACCCAAACACACCACTCACTCCACACACTCCACTCACTCTCCACCGAAACACACCACTCACTCCACACACTCCACTCACTCCACACAATCCACTCACTCTCCACCCAAACACACCACTCACTACACACACTTCACCCAAACACACCACTCACTCCACACACTCCACTCACTCCACACACCTCCATGCACTCCACCCAAACAAACCACTCACTCCACACACTCCACTCACTCTCCACCAAACACACCACCACTCCACCCACACCCCACTCCCCCCCCACCCACCCACACCCACACACTCCACACACCCCCCACCCACCACCCACCACACCCTCACCCACACTCTCCACCCAAACACACCACTCACTCCACTCACTCTCCACCAAAACACACCACTCACTCCACACACTCCACACCCTCCACTCAATCTCCACCCACACACCACTCACTCCACACACTCCACTCACTCCACACACTCCACTCACTCACTCCAATCACTCTACACCCAAACACACCACTCACTCCACACACTCCACAAACTCTCCACCCAAACACACCACTCACTCCACTCACTCTCCACCAAAACACACCACTCACTCCACCACCCCACTCCACTCACCCCACCCAAACACACCACTCACTCCACACACTCCACTCACCCACACACTCCACTCACTCTCCACCCAAACACACCACTCACTCCACTCACTCTACACCCAAACACACCACTCACTCCACAAACTCCACTCACTCTCCACCCAAACACACCACTCACTCCACACACTCCACTCACTCCACACACTCCACAAACTCTCCACCCAAACACACCACTCACTCCACTCACTCTACACCCAAACACACCACTCACTCCACAAACTCCACAAACTCTCCACCCAAACACACCACTCACTCCACTCACTCTCCACCCAAACACACCACTCACTCCACACACTCCACTCACTCTACACAATCCACTCACTCTCCACCCAAACACACCACTCACTACACACACTCCACCCAAACACGCCACTCACTCCACACACTCCACTCACTCTCCACCCAAACACACCACTCACTCCACACACTCCACACACTCCACACACTCTCCACTCAAACACACCACTCACTCCACACACTCCACTCACTCTCCACCCAAACACACCACTCACTCCACACACTCCACTCACTCTCCACCGAAACACACCACTCACTCCACACACTCTCCACCCAAACACACCACTCACTCCACACACTCCACTCACTCTCCACCCAAACACACCACTCACTCCACTCACTCTCCACCAAAACACACCACTCACTCCACTCACTCCACACACTCCACACACTCCACACACTCCACTCACTCTCCACCCAAACACACCACTCACTCCACACACTCCACTCACTCCACTCACTCTCCACCCAAACACACCACTCACTCCACACACTCCACTCACTCCACACACTCCACAAACTCTCCACCCAAACACACCACTCACTCCACTCACTCTCCACCCAAACACACCACTCACTCCACAAACTGCACAAACTCTCCACCCAAACACACCACTCACTCCACAAACACTGCACACTCTCCACCCAAACACACCACTCACTCCACTCACTCTCCACCCAAACACACTACTCACTCCACCCACTCTCCAACCAAACACACCACTCACTCCACTCACTCTCCACCCAAACACACCACTCACTCCACAAACTCCACTCACTCTCCAACCAAACACACCACTCACTCAACACACTCCACAAACTCTCCACCCAAACACACCACTCACTCCACACACTCTCCACCCAAACACACCACTCACTCCACTCACTCTCCACCCAAACACACCACTCACTCCACACACTCTCCACCCAAACACACCACTCACTCCACACACTCAACACAGTCCACACACTCTCCACCCAAACACACCACTCACTCTCCACCTTAAACACACCAAACACTCTCCACCCAAACACACCACTCACTCCACACACTCTCCACCCAAACACACCACTTACTCCACACACTCTCCACCCAAACACACCACTCACTCCACTCACTCTCCACCCAAACACACCACTCACTCCACACACTCTCCACCCAAACACACCACTCACTGCACACACTCAACACAGTCCACACACTCTCCACCCAAACACACCACTCACTCCACACACTCTCCACCCAAACACACCACTCACTCCACCCACTCAACACAGTCCACACACTCTCCACCCAAGCACACCACTCACTCTCCACCTTAAACACACCACACACTCTCCACCCAAACACACCACTCACTCCACACACTCAACACACTCCACACACTCTCCACCCAAACACACCACTCACTCCACTCACTCACACGACTCGACACGACTCGACACGACTCGACACGACTCGACACGACACGACTTCGGCTCCTGAGCAACGGCAGACGCGTCACACACGACACAACTCTACTCGACACGACACGACTCGACACGACTCTTCACCCAAACACACCACTCACTACACACACTCTCCACCCAAACACTCCACACAATCCACTCACTCTCCACCCAAACACACCACTCACTACACACACTCCACAAAATCCACACACTCTCCACCCAAACACATCACTCACTCCACACACTCCACACACTCTCCACCCAAACACATCAATCACTCCACACACTCTCCACCCAAACACACCACTCACTCCACACACTCCACACACTCTCCACCCAAACACACCACTCACTCCGCTCACTCTCCACCCAAACACACTACTCACTCCACCCACTCTCCACCCAAACACACCACTCACTCCACAAACTCCACACTCTCCACCCAAACACACTACTCACTCCACTCACTCTCCACCCAAACACACTACTCACTCCACTCACTCTCCACCCAAACACACTACTCACTCCACTCACTCTCCACCCAAACACACCACTCACTCCACAGACTCCACACACTCTCCACCCAAACACACCACTCACTCCACTCACTCTCCACCCAAACACACTACTCACTCCACTCACTCTCCACCCAAACACACCACTCACTCCACACACTCCACACACTCCACTCACTCTCCACCCAAACACACCACTCACTCCACACACTCCACAAACTCTCCACCCAAACACACCACTCACTCCACTCACTCTCCACCCAAACACACCACTCACTCCACCCACTCTCCACCCAAACACACCACTCACTCCACTCACTCTCCACCCAAACACACCACTCACTCCACACACTCCACTCACTCTCCACCCAAACACACCACTCACTCCACACACTCTCCACCCAAACACACCACTCACTCCCTCACTCTCCACCCAAACACACCACTCACTCCACACACTCTTCACCCAAACACACCACTCACTCAACATATTCCACACACTCTCCACCCAACACACCACTCACTCTCCACCTTGAACACACCACTCACTCTCCACCCAAACACACCACTCACTCCACACACTCTCCACCCAAACACACCACTCACTCCCCTCACTCTCCACCCAAACACACCACTCACTCCACACCCTCCACTCACTCTCCACCCAACCACCCACTCACTCCACACACTCCACTCACTCCACACACTCCACTCACTCTCCACCCAACACCCCACTCACTCCACACACTCTCCACCCAACACACCACTCACTCCACTCACTCTCCACCCAAACACACCACTCACTCCACACACTCCACTCACTCTCCACCCAAACACACCACTCACTCCACACACTCCACTCACTCCACACACTCCACTCACTCTCCACCCAACACACCACTCACTCTCCACCCAAACACACCACTCACTCCACCACACTCTCCACCAAACACACCACTCACTCCACTCACTCTCAACCCAAACACACCACTCACTCCACACACTCCACACACTCTCCACCAAACACACCACTCACTCTCCACCCAAACACACCACTCACTCCACACACTCAACACACTCTCAACCCAAACACACCACTCACTCCACACACTCCACACACTCTCCACCCAAACACACCACTCACTTCACTCACTCTCCACCCAAACACACCACTCACTCCACAAACTCCACACACTCTCCACCCAAACACACCACTCACTCCACACACTCTCCACCCAAACACACAACTCACTCCACAAACTCCACAAACTCTCCACCCAAACACACCACTCACTCCACACACTCAACACACTCTCCACCCAAACACACCACTCACTCCACACACTCCACACACTCTCCACCCAAACACACCACTCACTCCACTCACTCTCCACCCAAACACACCACTCACTCCACAAACTCCACACACTCTCCACCCAAACACACCACTCACTCCACTCACTCTCCACCCAAACACACCACTCACTCCACAAACTCCACACACTCTCCACCCAAACACACCACTAACTCCACACACTCTCCATTCAAACACACCACTCACTCCACAAACTCCACACACTCTCCACCCAAACACACCACTCACTCCACAAACTCCACACACTCTCCACCCAAACACACCACTCACTCCACACACTCTAAACACTCTCCACCCAAACACACCACTCAGTCCACACACACACACACACACACACACACACACACACACACACACTCCACCCTAAAACACCACTGGAAAGAAGAGAAGTATGGGGTTCCATTTGTGCCAAAAATAAGTCGACTGCTTTGTGCTTTGTACTACACATTTGTTCTTGTCAACAGTCATTGTCTAGTTGTTCGAAAAAATTTGTATATGTTGATGTGTGTGTTCTCTGTTTATGTCGATCTGTTCTGTCGTCCTTACTGTATTGATCCTCCTTTTTCAGAAAAAATGTTTATGTTGATGTGTATGTTCTTTGTTTATGTCGATTTGTTCTGTTGTCCTGTCATCTTGTTCTGTCTTCCGTACTGTAGTCAGCCGTCCTGTTCAGTCATCATAACTGTCGTCCTGTTCAGTCATCATAACTGTCGTCCTGTTCAGTCATCATAACTGTCGTCCTGTTCAGTCATCATAACTGTCGTCCTGTTCAGTCATCATAACTGTCGTCCTGTTCAGTCGTCTTAACTGTCGTCCTGTTCAGTCATCTTAACTGTCGTCCTGTTCAGTCATCTTAAATGTCGTCCTGTTCAGTCGTCTTAACTGTCGTCCTGTTCAGTCCATCATAACTGTCGTCCTGTTCAGTCGTCTTAACTGTCGTCCTGTTCAGTCGTCTTAAATGTCGTCCTATTCAGTCGTAATACTGTCGTCCTGTTCAGTCATCATAACTGTCGTCCTGTTCAGTCATCATAACTGTCGTCCTGTTCAGTCGTCTTAAATGTCGTCCTATTCAGTCGTAATACTGTCGTCCTGTTCAGTCATCATAACTGTCGTCCTGTTCAGTCATCATAACTGTCGTCCTGTTCAGTCATCATAACTGTCGTCCTGTTCAGTCGTCTTAACTGTCGTCCTGTTCAGTCATCTTAACTGTTGTCTTGTTCAGTCATCTTAACTGTCGTCCTGTTCAGTCATCTTAACTGTCGTCCTGTTCAGTCATCTTAACTGTCGTCCTGTTCAGTCATCTTAACTGTCGTCCAGTTCAGTCATATTAACTGTCTTCTTATTTAGTAATCCTAACTGTCGTCCTGTTAAATGTCGTCCTGTTTAGTCATCTTAACTGTCGTCCTGTTCAGTCATATTAACTGTCGTCCTGTTCAGTCGTCTTAACTGTCGTCCTGTTCAGTCATCTTAACTGATCGTCCTGTATAGTCGTCTTAAATGTCGTCCTGTATAGTCGTCTTAAATGTCGTCCTGTATAGTCGTCTTAAATGTCGTCCTGTTCAGTCGTCTTAAATGTCGTCCTGTATAGTCGTCTTAAATGTCGTCCTGTTCAGTCGTCTTAAATGTCGTCCTGTTCAATCGTCTTAAATGTCGTCCTGGGGTGCGTTTCCCGTACAACTATATAGCTCACTGCTTAACTACCATAGTACGATGCATCGTTGGAGAAATCAACTAGCTAGTCACGAGTGTTTCCCGAAACCGAATGTCGTAATGTATCGTTCAACCACGTTGGTTTATGAAGTCTTGCACGTGGTGGACTAATTAACTTTTTTAAATTAATCTGTTTGAGATCGAATTAACGCTAGATTTCGTCATATAAGTACATACATGGCATCTAAAGACCATTTCAAATTTTTCTCAGTTACTTTGCTTTATTACCAGACTCAATATTTGGCTCGTTCTTACATAGTTGAGCACGTTCGCACATGCGCAGTCTTCAAAAACGGTGCTTTAAATCTCTTGACAAACTAAAAGACGTAAATTACATTTGTATGTATTCTAAATAAAAAATACGGGTTGTACTGAATGTCAGCTTGCTTATTTTGCTAAAGATAAGGATTTATTCAGTCTACATCTCATGTAAACTAGAAACTATGCTTCTAACCACAGCTCGAGAGCTGTCGTTGCAACCACACAAGTCTGCGATGCTGTTTGCAAACGTTCGTTGGAACGATGGTTTCGGGAAACACCAAATCGTTGAACTATGCTGATAACGGCGGAACTTGCGATCATAGTTGGCTAACGATGCTTTCGGGAAACGCACCCCAGGACGACTTTTAAGATGACTAAACAGGATAACATTTAACAGGACGACAGTTAGGATTACTAACTAAGAAGACAGTTAAAATGACTGAACAGGACGACAGTTAAGATGACTGAACAGGACGACAGTTATGATGACTGAACAGGACGACAGTTATGATGACTGAACAGGACGACAGTTAAGACGACTGAACAGGACGACAGTTATGATGACTGAACAGGACGACAGTTAAGACGACTGAACAGGACGACAGTTATGATGACTGAACAGGACGACAGTTATGATGACTGAACAGGACGACAGTTAAGACGACTGAACAGGACGACAGTTATGATGACTGAACAGGACGACAGTTATGATGACTGAACAGGACGACAGTTATGATGACTGAACAGGACGACAGTTATGATGACTGAACAGGACGACAGTTATGATGACTGAACAGGACGGCTGACTACAGTACGGAAGACAGAACAAGATGACAGGACAACAGAACAAATCGACATAAACAAAGAACATACACATCAACATAAACATTTTTTCTGAAAAAGGAGGATCAATACAGTAAGGACGACAGAACAGATCGACATAAACAGAGAACACACACATCAACATATACAAATTTTTTCGAACAACTAGACAATGACTGTTGACAAGAACAAATGTGTAGTACAAAGCACAAAGCAGTCGACTTATTTTTGGCACAAATGGAACCCCATACTATTAATATATAATTATAAGTTTGTGATGAAGGCGTGAGTTCAGTCGTCAGTGACTGCAGAAAGATCGACTGTGTGTCTCCACAAGCGAGATGAGTTGCAGATCTACAGTTATGAATGGACTGAAGTTTACACACACTTATCCTCATCAGCGCACTAACACAGGAACCAGACTCGGAAACACACATTTATCAACACAGCGCTCCATTCCGGCAGCATAAATCACATTTTCTGTTCGAGATAAAGAGACAGAAGGGTTTGTTATCAGAGTAAATATATACTTTGTTTCAAGCTTTCTGTCAATTTCCAGAACAATATTTGTGTTCAGATCCGATTGCTGGTTAATCTTCACATGCACAGTTTGATGTTCTGGCGAGGTTTACTAAGCAGTTTTTGAGTTCAGATGTTTCTGTGAAATATCCCTCAGCAGATAATGATGATAATGATGATAATGATGATAATGATGATAATTACGCTGCTGTGCTGACTGAATCTCTCTCAACACATTGCTTTAAAACACTCTGTATTGTATAAAGAGCTTTATAAATAAAGGTGACTTGACATGGACACGGACAATATGAGACACAAGCTCTCGGGAGACCTTAATACTAAGACAACAGCCACGAATAAATGCACAAATATGATTATTTTTCAACTTTTTCATCTCCAAATCTATCTTTTCAAAATGTTAAGTGCCCTCAGATAATGTAATAACGCTGTGGGAGGAATCATTAAGATTCTCATGACAGTAATAATGAGCGACACTTAAACAGCTGCAAGTGTTCAGAAGAACGTTTCCCTCTGAGAGATGAAGTCTGGAATAACAACACAACACAGTGCCAACACACACACACACACTGACATCAGTGCCTCGTGTGTTGTAGTGTGTGTTAGAATGTGCAGAGCAGAGGCCATCAGATCTGAGGGGAATGTGAGTGTGTGAGTGTGTGTGTGTGTGTGTGTGTGTGTGTGTGTGTGCGTGCGTGTGTGTGTGTGGTGTGTGTGTTTCATGTGCATTAAAGTTGCGTAAGACCAGAAAGCAAGTCTCAATGCATTAGTGCAGCTTCATCGGACACCAACAAACCAGTCTCTGTTCTTCCGCTGAGAAAACAACAACCTGCCAAAGACAGACACAGAATCACTGCTAGCAACCCGGAGGAAACTCTGGCCGGACGTGAAGATGAAGAGCTCGATGTTGGTCTGGTGCCCAGGCAATGCTCTGATGTACTTTGTGTTAGAAAGAGACCCAGAAGGAAAGGCTGGGAAAGCTGGCAGTGTGCAGGAAAAGAGTCGCAGTGGATACAGATTAGCATGGTAGCTATGGTTGCATTAGCATGACATTACTGCACTATTACATCATGCAGTTCGCAACATTTACTGCTTTTTGAGGAACAGACAAGTGTAAACAGTTCAAAGGTCTGTATTGAGAAGTTACACAAAACAGTTGCCATCTTAAATTTACACATTGATTTATTCAAGCAATATCACACAACATAACCTCAGTGGAAACACACACTGTTGTGATTTAGCCGGACTCTGAGTGGCATTCATCATCCTGACAGATCCAGCCACACATGAGTGTTCAATCCATTATATTAGCAAGTTCAAAATGTTGAGGGGTTCCTATTATTTGAAATTGTCATATTTGTTCTTTTTTTTTTAAGAACAAAGACAAAAAAATGAAACAAAAAATAAAATAAAATGCTCACTTTGGCTTAAATGGTCTGTCAATCTTTTTTTATTTATCTTTTGTCATTTATATTTAATGCTAAATTTAAAACAGGGAAATTATTTTTGCTTAGTTTAAAAACCAACATAAAAAAGAATTGTGAAAAGATTGTGTATTTTGTTGTTGTTGCACAATGTCCTGACAGCTCCAGCTTCTGATCAGCGAACTCTAACTCTCTGTTCTAACACACTTCAGAAACACAAGTCCATTCCTGCGCTGATGCAGAGTTTGTAGAAGTTCCACATGCTTTTGAACAAACATGATATATGCACAGAAGACATGTCCACGCTCTACGCTTTATAGCGGGTTAGAAATGCAAACGTGTGGAGATATCGATCACAGAGCTCATAGATCACAGTCCCAAAGGGCTTTTCACGTGAAAGAACTTCTCTCAGCTCAACTGAGACTACTACTGGTGAACTACATTACATCCATACACTTTAGAGGACATTGCACCAGAAAATTTGCCATCAGGACCAATGAAAATGCTCTCTGGTTTGTTTTATTGCAAGGACATTGAGTTACCTCTCGTCACCAACTTCTGAGATCTTTGAATGAAGTATCCCCCACGGCTCAGTTTGAGCTGGATTATCAGAACAAGCCGTGAAAGCCCGAGAACAGTGAAGCCTGTCGGGAGGCGAGCGGAAGAGCGGTGTGGCCGGCGCTATTACCCAGACCTCCTCCGTCTACGGTTTCACCATCATGCGCGAGTGTAACCCGAACACGGCTTCAGGGAATCCAGCGAACAATCTCGAACAAGGTCCTACTGTAAGCGGAGGAATGTGGGCAGACGAAGGGCTAGTGACTGTGAGAACGCAGATAGCAGAGACTCTGAAACTGATTAAGTGTAATTACAGTGATTGGGTGTCTGAGAGAATGAGGTGTTCACATCAGTTCTGGACGTTCAGTTTCTCAGACAGGTTCACAGAGGTCTGCTACTAGTCAATCTGTCACGGGTGGTTGAAGCAGACAAGGAAGTAGGATCCATTTGCAGTGTTGCTTTATTACACAAACTCGAACAATACAAACGTAAACTCAGGATCAGGAACCAGGCGAGGGAACAGAACAACCAGCAACGAACATTAAGGATTGACAAACTGAACTAGACACACAGGCTTAAACACAAGGGCAGACAAGCTAAACAAGATAACAAGGGGGTGTGGTTAATAGGAAACACCTGGGATGACTAATGAACCTAACTGGGAACTACTAAACATGAAACAAGACAGAAACACAGACTAGACTTGTGACACAATCTTTCTGTACCAATGAATACAATATTATATTGTAAATTATTACACGTTTGTTCCATGGGCTTCATTCTTGACAATGTGAAGCTTGTGTTGAATACTCCCTCTCTTTCTCTCTCTCTCTCTCTCTCCATCTCTCTCTTTCCATCTCTCTCTCTCTCTTTCCATCTCTCTCTCTCTCTCTCTCTCTCTCTCTCTCTCTCTCTCTCTCTCTCTCTCTCTCTCTCTCTCTCTCTCTCTCTTTCCATCTCTCTCTCTCTCTCTCTCTCTCTCTCTTTCCATCTCTCTCTCTCTCTCTCTCTCTCTCTTTCCATCTCTCTCTCTCTTTCCATCTCTCTCTCTCTCTCTCTCTCTTTCCATCTCTCTCTCTCTCTCTCTCTCTCTCTCTCTCTCTCTCGGGCTTCCGGTTTCCGTTGGTGTGAGTGAGTGAGTGAGTGGTGGTGTGAGTGAGTGGATATGGATGGAGAGCTAGTGTGTATGTTTTTTGTTGGGATATTGCTGTGGTGATCTTTTTCCCCTCACGTGTATGATAAAGGTAAGACTTCATTTACTTTTTGAATTGGGCGGAAAATAGTTGAAAAAACAATTGTTTGAATTTTCGCGGGTATGGCGTCCTCTGTGACGCCGCCGCTGTCCATTGGACACGGGGTTCGGTTTGTCACTGATCCCGGTGTTACGATGGAGGAGGCTCTGCTTGCAGTTGGGGAACAGGTAGGTTTTGATAATATTTCTCACGCGTCGCGAATGAATAAAGCTGCGGTTGTTTTTTTGAAAGACGAGCGCTTGGTTCATAATTTGATTGAAAGCGGGGTATTTATCAATGATTTATTTGTTCAAGTTTCGCCGTTATCAGTGCCATCGACAAGAGTAGTTGTCTCAGGTGTACCGCCTTTCATTCCGAACGAGCTGATTGAGCAAGAATTGCGTAGGTTTGGAAAATTTGCAAGCGGTTTAAGGACGGTGACGCTCGGGTGTAAAGATGCGCGTTTAAAACATGTCATCTCACTTCGTAGGCAAGTGTTTATGTTTCTGGATTCTCCAACACAGTCTTTGGATGTATCTTTTAAGATAAAGTATGGAGGAGGATATTATACTGTGTATGCGAATTCAGGGAGCATGAAATGCTTTGAATGTGGTGATGTGGGACATAAGCGTCTTGCTTGCCCTCATAGAGTACAAGCTGAACGCGCAGATAATAATATTGAACAAACGCATGAAGTTGATCAGCAAGTTGTTTTACCCTCTACTAGTAGTGTGTCTACTGCTCAGGGATATCGAATGCATAGTGTAATTAACGAGAATATTGAGGCAAATCGAGATGGTAAGGGAGATGATGTATCTTTGGAGCAATCAATTTCTGTTGAGAGCGCTGTGGTAATTTCAAAAAATGGAGAAATTACAGGGGAACAAGTCAGTGAAATTGAAGCCACGGGTGAAAGTGTGCCTATTGAAGAGAACGCTCTTGCTGCATCTTTGTTGAACGTTGGGAGTCAGGTGGAAAGTGATGCAGAAGAGATGGAACAGGAGGAGTCAGAGGGCGAAGGATTTGATGGGTCGAGTAGAGCGAAAGATTTGTATTCTTTGGAGGACATCAATAATTTCCTGGATAAAACGTTTGGGCAGTCAGTCAAGGTTGATGAGCATTTTGATGACACAGAAAAATTCATAAGGTCTGTGGCAATATTACAAAAGATGGTTGGTTTTGAGCTGTTGGATGAACGGAAACGTTATAGGTTGAGAAAACATGTTACGGGACTTAAAAAGTTTTCGAAGTCAAACAAAGCTAGAAAAGGAAAGAAAGCTCTAGTAAAAAGTAAGTGATGTCAGCCTCGATCATGTTGCACTTTTTGCATAGTTTTTTCTCTGTCTGTCCCTCTTTTTCTTTTTTTCTATGGGGAGTTTAAGAGTGGGCTCTTTAAACATAAACGGTGGGAGAGATAGACAGAAGCGAGAAATGGTTAAGGAGGTAAAAGTTAACATAGAGGGTTCAATCTATTGTTTTATTAATATTTATGCCCCTAACATTGGGACTGAAAGAATAGATTTTTTCAATAACATAAAGAAAGCCCTTGAGTTAAATGACTTTGACTATCTTATTATAGGTGGGGATTGGAACTGTACTGTTGATTTTAATAATGATAGGCTTAGTGAGGAGCCACATTTACAGTCTAGCAGGAATTTAAAAAGTTTATTGGTTGAGTTTGACCTAATAGATGCATGGAGAATTAAGTTTCCCAATGATAGGCAATATACATGGGTCAAAATATCAGACGGAAGAGTGAGTGCAGCAAGGTTGGATAGATTTTATCTGTCACAAGGACTTCGATCAAAATTAACCGATAGTGTAATTAGACCAGTTGGGTTTTCTGATCATCACCTTATTACTGTGACTATTTTTTTGAAACAAGAGCTTAGTAGATCTCAATGGCTTTTTAATAATAAATTGCTTCAAGATGAAACATTTTGTAGGAATTTTAAAATTCTTTGGCAGAAGTGGAAAGAAAAGAAAAATTCTTTTGAGTCTTTAAATAAGTGGTGGGAAGTTGGAAAGGCCCAAATTCGAATTTTTTTGTCAACAATATACTCTTTTTCTTCTGTTGTGTTAAAACAGGCCATAAAGGAGGTTGAGGAGGCCATAAGAAAGATCGAAAATGGCCTTTTAAATGGTGGGGAGGCTGAAAGCAATGACACGTTGAAAGCTTAAAGAGTGGAGCTGAGTTCCTTGCTGCAAGAGAAAGTTAAAGGGGCCCTTGTGAGGTCAAGATACATTCAATTAAAAGATATGGATGCCTCAAGCACTTTTTTCTTTGATTTGGAAAAAAGCAGTGTGAAAGATCAGCGCATGACATGTCTGAGATGTCCAGATGGGCATGTAACAACAGATGGAGGTGAAATGAGAAGATGCGCCACAGTGTTTTATACTGAGTTGTATGGCAAAGAACATTGTGATGAAGAATGCGTACAAGAACTCTTAGAAGGTCTGCCTAAGCTTAGTAAAACTGAACAAACTGAGCTGGATAAAGGAATAAGCTTGGAGGAACTCACCATAGCTGTTAATCAGCTGACCTCAGGGCGCTCACCGGAATAGACGGACTCAGCACAGACTTTTTTCAGCACTTCTGGGGGACTATAGGACCTGATGTTCATGAGGTCCTGATGAGCTCTTTCGAACAAAGCTTGCTTCCAACATCTTGTAGAAGAGCCGTTTTAACTTTACTTCCTAAAAAAGGAGATTTATCCTGTCTCAAGAACTGGAGGCCTGTTGCGCTTTTATGTACTGAATACAAAGTGCTTTCTAGAGCTCTGTCCAATAGGCTGAAGCCTTATATTGGCTTACTTGTGCATATGGATCAGACCTATTGTATCCCAGATCGGACTATAATGGACAATTTATTTTTAATAAGAGATGTATTGGATGTGTGCAAGGTGTATGATCAAAATGTTGGGCTTTTATCCCTGGATCAAGAGAAAGCTTTTGACCGGATTGATCACAGGTTTTTGTTTTCTGTTTTAAAAGCTTTTGGTTTTGGAGAGAGATTTATAGCCTGGATAAGTCTCCTTTATAACGGAGCATCATGTATGGTCAAAGTGGGGAGGGGACTTAGTCGACCAATACCAGTGGAAAGAGGAATAAGGCAAGGTTGTCCCATTTCAGGACAGCTGTATTCACTGGCTATTGAACCCTTTTTATGTTTGTTAAGGAATAACTTGAATGGACTTAGGTTACCAAACTGTGAGTTCGACTCCCCTTTAGTGGTGTCAGCATATGCTGATGACATTAACATATTTATAAAAAATGATGATGATATATGTACAATAGTAAAAGCTTTGGAGTGTTATGAGAAGGCTTCCTCGTCAAAAGTCAACTGGGATAAAAGTGAAGCTTTTCAAGTGGGAAAGTGGGAAGATGAAAAACTGCCTTGTTTACCTGGAGGTTTAAAGTGGGGAAAAAATGGATTAAAAGTGTTGGGTATTTTCTTTGGCACACAGCAATATCAAGAAAAGAACTGGGAGGGAATAATGGAGAAGGTGTGTGCAAAAATGTCCAGGTGGAGGTGGTTGCTGCCCCAGATGTCATACAGAGGACGTGTTTTAGTAACGAATAACTTGATTGCATCCATGTTATGGCATAAATTCATGGTGCTAAATCCACCAAAAGCCCTGATTGAGAGCTTACAGAGGAAAATTGTAGATTTTTTTTGGTCAGGCTGTCATTGGATCAGAGCTGCAGCCCTTTATCTTCCTCTTTGTGAGGGGGGTCAGGGACTTGTTGACTTATCTTCACGGATCGCGACCTTTAGATTAAAATCAGCACAGAGATATTTATATGGGAATGGGTTGAGGTGGCATGGAACTGCAAAGTTGCTCCTACAGAAGGCAGGGAGGCTGGGGTACAGTAAGCAATTTTTTCTGATAAAAACTGAAGAAGTAGATTTTGGAGGTTTAACATCTTTCTATGAATCAGTTTTACATGCTTGGCAGATTTTGAAGTTCTCAAGAGATTTAACTGCGATGCCTGGAATGTGGCTCTTTGAAGAGCCTCTGTTTTTTAATGATTTTATTTGCGTAAAGTCGTTAAAGTCTGCCAGTCTACGCTCAGCATTGAGAGAGGCAGGATGCACAAAGCTAGGTCATCTCTTTAGAGCCATGCGCTCATCCTTGGTTGAACTGGGTCAGTTGGCCAATATAAGATCTGAGAGATTGATTAAAAAAATAGTGGACGAGGTCTGTGAGTCATTGCCACAGTCACTGAAAGCTTTTGCCAGTAACAGTGATGTGTTGGGTCAGTGGGAGGATGGGGGTGAATATGGTTTCCCCAACCTTGATGTAGCTCTAACAGTGGAAGAGGGTCTTGGCATAGAGAATAGTTTTCTGTCATTTTCAAATGTGCAGCTGGGGTCATTTGAAGAGCTGGGCAAGGAAGGAATGTATATTCTGTGTGTGAAAATGCTCCATATGAGATCTTTGGAGGGAATGAAACCATCAAGGTGGTTTGATTTTTTTGGGCCAGATCAGTCTGTGAAAGGCTGTTGGAGATCTCTGTATAAGTTACCAATCGATAAACGAACAGGAGATCTCCAATGGAGGATAGTACATGGGGCCATAGCCACTAACAAACATGTAGCGCATCTAGATCCCAGTCAAGGGGTGGAATGTCCCTTTTGCACCCACGATGAAACCTTGGTTCACTTGTTCTGTGGATGTTGTAGGTTAGGAGAGTTGTTTCATTTATTAGAACAGTGGTGTTTGAGTTGGGGAGAAATTTTTTCTTGTCCTTTGTTTATTTTTGGACCAAGGTATTCAGCAAAGAAAAAACAAACACATGTTTTGATGAATTATGTGTTTGGAGTGGCTAAACTTTCCATATGGCTTTCAAGGAAACATATGATTCAGAAAGAAGGGTCAAAAGAAGTAATTGCTGTGTTTTTAGGATTATTAGCAGCTCGTCTTAGAATTGAATATGCTTATTATAAATTGACAAACAATTTACAGTCTTTTGCTGAAAAATGGTCTGTTGCAAATGTTCTTTGTGATGTTGATGATGATGGAGAGATGGTTTTATCTTTTTAAAATTACAAAGTGTGTGTAGGATTAATGTAACAATGTTGAATTGAATGTTAAATTATGAATTAAACGATATTTTTCAATCTCTCTCTCTCTCTCTCTCTCTCGGAGGGCGTGGTGAGTGTGAAAGGTGTTTGTGCCCGCTGTGGCTTCTTTTTCAAACTTCTATTTTATGTTTTTTGTTTTGTTGGTTTGTCTGTGTTGTGAGTGTGTGATAAGAGGACAGTTAAAACTTTGAGGGCGGTTTACGCCGGTGTCGGCGTACACATGGCGGCCCACACAGGTGGAGATTTAAATTCCCTTACGCGCCGGCATGGAATTAAAGTCGTGGCGGCGGGTACTGTAGAGGAGTGTAGCATAGCTGTTGGAAATGTGGTTGGGCATGCATGCGTTTTTGGCCGCTTCAAAGATGAACAGTGCAATTGTACTTTTTCTGAGCACGGTAGAAAAAGCAAACGAGGTAGTGGAGAAGGGGATTGAATTGCGGGGTTCGTTTACATCTGTACTTCCCCTTGCTTCACCTGCTAAAAAGGTGACCTTGTCTAATGTACCTCCATTTATCAAGGATGAAGTGATAGCAAGAGAGCTTTCACGCTTTGGTAAACTTGTTTCACCTGTTAAGAAGATCACAATTGGTAGTAAGTCTGACCTGTTGAAACACGTTGTTTCTTTTAGGAGGTTTACTTATATGGTCTTAAACAATGGGAATGAACTTGATCTGAATTTAAAATTCAGAATTGATGATTTCGATTATACAGTGTTTGTATCGACTGACTCTATGAGGTGTTTTGGATGCGGAAAGACGGGTCATCAGATTCGCGCTTGTCCGATCAGCAACGCGAATGTCAATAAACCAGGGCCTTCGGGTGTACAGCGTGAAGTGAATCATTCTAAAGATAAAGATGTTGATAGAGCAGTTTCAACTGATGTTGAGGTAGGAGTAAATCAAGAGGTTGCAGTTGAGGAAAGCAGGGAAAACAATGTCGTTGAAGAACAAAGCATTGAACAGTTACGTTCGGCGGAAAATGAACCTACTGAGAGTAGTGAACACTTGGAGTCGATTCCCATGAGTCAGATGGATGATGCGGATTCTGCCGTGGAATATTCAAATAAAGAGGGTAATGCTTTATTGATGGAAGTGGATCAAAACTTGTTTAAAATACCCCTGAAAAGGAGGTTAAGAAGCGAACATGTTGTAAATAAACAAGCAAGGAAAACATCAGCACGGGAAAGTGAAACTGACCAAGGTGCTGAAAGTGAAAGTGATTCTTCTGACTCTGCTGCTTCAGCTTGCTCTCAGTTTCAATCATGGCCATGTCACGATTGTAGCCCTGAAAAAATCAAGATTTTTTTAAAAGCTACAAAAAATCTAAGAGGTGTACAAGTCGTTGATTATTTTCCTAATCGTAAAAGCTTTATTGAAGTGACTAAGAGTTCAATGAATGAAGGATTTTTCTTGGATAAAGAAGTGTATCGTCTTAAGAAATTTGTCACTAAAGTTCAAAATCAACTGAATGATAATGAAACATAATTTAATCATGTCTGGGGCCTGTCTATTGCTCAGTTATTTATGGGTTATCTTATTCCACACTATGGGTGAATTTCGCA